>MU189869.1:0-14121 GCA_016904865.1 Pissodes strobi | reverse complement strand
GGTATTCCACGGACAAACATTGATCCACTCAGTTACTTTGATGAATTTATAACACCGGTTTTAAAGAAGCCACATTCAATGAGGTTAGAGAGATCGTTGATGGCCTAAAAACTACACCTAGTTGTATATGGTATTAATACAAAAATGATCAAGACAGTGAAAAATATATTGGTTGATAAAACTAACAAATATCTGTCTTAAAAATAGCATATTTCCCAATAATTTAATACTGGCTGGTGTCACTCTGATTTTTAAGAAGGGTGATCCATCAGCCCCAGAAAATTATGGTCCAATTTTAGTCTTGCCCATTATATCAAAGGTGCTGGCAGTCCAGATTGTTGATTTCATTGAGTCAAACAATTTGGATTTAGAAGAAACAAGAGTACTGTCTTGGGAACATTGGATCTCGTTTCAGCTGTAGTGGAGTCATTTCATAACATGCAGTACAACTCCGGCCTGTTCTGTGATCTGAGCACGGCGTTCGACTGCGTCAATCATGGGATTCTTCTTCGAAAGCTAAAAAAATACAACGTTTGTCCTGACAGCATCAATCTTATACAGTCTTATTTGGATTGCAGATATCAGGTGGTGAGGGTCTCTGGGGTGCAGTCGACAAGGAGTGACATTACAATAGGGGTTCCTCAAGGTTCCATACTGATTTATATTAATGATCTTCCTGGCCATAAAGCAATAGCCAAATCTATACTCTTTGCTGACGACACCACAGTGTCTCTGCTGATACGCTGGATGGGTCCCTGGATGCGCAGGAGGGGGCTGTAGCTTGGTTCTGTTTGAACAGGCTCTTATTTAATGCTGACAAAACAACACAATGAGGGATGTGTCTGTGGCAAACGTACCTGAAGTAAAATTCTTGGGCGATTACAGTGGGCTAAGAATGCTGATGCCCTGGCAAAAAAACTCAATAAGAGCCTCTTTGTGCTTCGGAACTTGTCACGGACTGCTTGTTTTGCAATTTTTCAATCCTATATTACATATGCCATTCTTGCTTGGGGGCATTCGGGTGAGGCACATAAGATGTTTAGATTGCAGAGGAGGGCTCTGAGAGTGATGGTTGGATTGGGATTTCGGGACTGAAAGTGCTGCTGTGCGTTGCCAGTACATATTCAGGACTCACGGGGACATTCACGAGCACAATATGCGTGGTAGCTAGAATATTGTCCCGTCATTCTCGCATTTTAGAAGGTGCCAGGATGGCCCTGGGTATTGGGCAGGAAATTTTTTTATTTTAATGACTGCATTTTGGAAAAACGGGAAAAAAAGTTTGATGGACAAGGCTTTCTATTCCTTCGAAGGCTACCTAAATTTTAATTTTAATGAATTTAATTTGTCTGCGCGCGCAGACCTTGAAAATTCACGTTTCAAAGTCGTTTGGGGAAACCTTTAAAATAAGCTCGGAAAATTGAAAAAGAAAATAGCATAGTGGCGATTATCTACAAGTTTATATTGAACTTTGTCTAATTCAGCAAAAATATCAAGTGTTTGTATCGTTTTGTGCCGTTTAGGAGATAAATAAATAGAAACATAACATAACCTGAAATCTCCAACTAAAACATTGGTCATTGATATCCAAATGGGGCCAATTTGGGTTAAGTCGAGGAAAATAAAGAAACATTAGTGGGGCAAACTCAACCTATAACGTTTCCGTCGCGAATTTTGAGCAATTCTACTCAAAAACAATCGCTGGCGGAAGCATGGTGAAAACAACAGCGGAAGATGGGTCTAGTCCTTCAACCGACAACGAAGACAGTGAAGGCTTCAATACCGTTTCCAAAAGAAAAAAACGATCACACAACCATCAACAGTCAAAAAAGCCAAAGCCAGGAACACCAAAAAATCAAACAACACCCAATTTACAGGTTAGCAACCAAGGTAATTCTACACAAAATACAACCATACACAATAGAAATAACAAACAGTACTCAACAAAATGGAAAGAAGTAGAGAAAAACAAGTATCAACATTTATTCTATCTGGAACTGGCGGAAAATGCGACCAGACTCACTATTTCCGATGCTTGGGACAAAGAACATAAAAACTCACAAGAAGTAATAATAACAACAAAAAAAGGTCTATTACTCAAATCTAACATGCCCAAAACAAAAATTTCTAGTACACTAAAGAAACTTGTAGACAACAGACTAATAACTAAATTCAAAGAGACAGCAACCTCTGCAAAAGATGCACCTCAGATAAATAATACAACAAATTCATATTCAGTAGTCATAGGACAAGTAGAACATGATATTTCGGACTCAGATATGGAAGTCCACTTAAAGCAATTAGATATTACGCACCGGTTCTGCAAAAGAATCATATCCAGAGCCACCGGAAAAGCAACCACCCTTATTCGTATCATAACAGGATGCCTTAATTCCTGTGAGAAACTTTTAAATGAAGGTGTCTTCTATAAACACCGGCACTATCCAGTTTTTCCCAGCCTACCTCCAGCTCCAGTTCCTCAGCCATGTTCTAGATGCAACCTTTTCACCCACACAACAGATCAATGTAGAGAACCAACCAAATGCAGTAAATGTGATGGTCCCCATCGCCCACAAGAATGCCCATCCAATCTTCCCCCGAAATGCACTGCATGTGGAGCAGAAGACCATGGCGCCTGGTCTCTCAAGTGTCCAAAAAGACCAACAAAACCGATCCAAGGTATCCCTAACACCCAAATCAAATCACTTAACAAAAAATCATATGAAATTGAACCAAAGATTACTACCCATTCTAGAATCCACAAACCAGTTACCATCCATGACATAATCATCAACACTTATACAACAAAAATAAACAAGGAAAAATATATAGACAAAGATGCACTACTCCAGAAACTTCGTAAGAGATTCAAAACCTTATATAACATTGACACCTGTGTCACCTTCTCTGGTAATTGGATGTATGTTCTCATGTTTGACTTGGAAAAACCATCAGACTGTTCACCAACTGAACCAACAACAGGTAGTCAGATTAACATTCAAACCTCTTAAAATTTTGTATGCCAACGTAAACAGCTACTTACCTAAAAAACATTTAATCAACTACATTGTGGAAGAAAGAAAGATCAACTGTTCACTGTTTGTCGAAACAAAAATGAAAGTTGACAGCAACACCAGTTATAGAGACTGGGATATCATTAATAAAAATGGAAATATTATTAACCGTAATGTAAGAGGTGGCAGCCTGATCCAAGCTTCACCCAGCCTAAAGATTCGAAAAGCCAACCCACCAACAGTGAATAATCCACTAAATGAAATCTTACACTTTGCTATTCCGTTCCACGATGATTTCCTTCATATATTCCTGTGCTACATGCATCCAACCTCCATCATAGAGGAAACTCTATTTACAAAGGCTGCTCTCTACAAATACTCCTTTATCATAGGCGATCTCAATGTCAATAGAGCTAAAGCAAAGCAAATCAAAGAATTTCTGGATAGTTGTCCATTCAGACAGGCAACAACAGCACCCACCTTTCTTATGGACAATAACCCTGATTCCACCCCGGATGTTGTAATTTATTCAAATAGTTTACAAAACAGCATCAAGTCCATTAAAACTGTTCCAGACATTGGTTCCGATCACTTAGGCTTTGAAATCGAAATCGATCCTCTTTTACCCTTAATGGAAGAAAACTAGTATAAACTAAATCTAGGGAAATGTAATATGGAAAACGTTAATAGGAAAATGTCACAATTCCTTCAGACCCAGGGTAATAGCCCCATCACAGAAGGATTTATTACAGACTTTAACAATACTCTGTCTAACCTTATCGTAACAGAATCACCAAAAACAAAACAATTTTTTTACGTAACAGAACTCCCTCCATATATAATTAGACTCATTAAGAACAAGAGGAAAATGTACCGAGAATATTTGACAACAAAAAACCCAGAAATAAAGAGACAACTTAACATATATAACAAAAATATCCAAAACATGATTAAACGCTTCAGAGAAAACCAATGGTGTACAACGTGCTCAGCTATCGAAAATCAAAATGGAAAAAACTATTGGCAACAAATCAAAAAATTATCCAAGTACAAAACCAAGTCAACAATACCCGCAATAGAAGTTAACGGAAAGCTAACTAATGAAGATCAGGAAAAGGCTAATGCATTTGGAGATTACTACCAGCAAATTTATTGCTTTGACAGAGACCCAAGCTACGACAATAATAATCTGGATATGGTCACCACTTGGTCGACCCAATTTTTCCTGAACGAACCTGATGGAACAATGGAAATGGTGGAAGAGGATACATATTTTCGCATCGTCAACTCAGGAAAATCAACTTCTCCTGGATATGACTCTCTAACTAAAAATATTCTAAGGCAATTAAGTACCAACATACACAAGAAAATAATCAGTATCCTCAACTTCTGCTTTCAGAAGGGACTGTTTCCAGAAGTTTGGAAGAAAGGCCAAATCATCACCATTCCCAAGCCAAACACCAATCACTCCAGGGTTAGTAACTTCAGACCAATCACACTCCTTCCAGTACTTGGGAAAATCTTGGAAATATTGATCAAGGAAAGACTGCAGCGACATCTTGCGAGGCACATTCCAGGCTACCAGTTTGGCTTCAAGGAAAAACACTCAACGGTCCTACCAGTCACCATAATGTGTTCAAACATACAAGCAGCCAAGCTCTCTGGTCAGCGAAGTGCAGCAGTATTTTTGGATATAAGCAAAGCGTTCGATAGCGTTTGGCACAATGGATTGTTGTACAAGCTCTGGAGACTCAACTGCCCAACATACTTAATTCACCTGGTTAAAAAATTCCTTCAAAACCGCAGCCTTCAAGTAAAAATATCAAAGGCCATCTCTTCCATCTTCTCTCCCTCACAGGGTGTTCCCCAGGGTTCCCCACTTTCCCCCTTCCTGTACAACGTTTTCTGCCATGACCTATATCATTACTTCCAGCAACAGCCAGGCTATTTCAACAATAAGCTATATGTTCCTCAATTTGCTGATGACACTGCCCTAATAGCTCACAATTACACATTAAAAAACACCTTATCTTCCCTACAAATACTTATCGACAAAACCTCAAATTGGTTTAAGCTGTGGAGATTAAAGCCAAACCCATTAAAGTCGCAATTTGTTATCTTCAATCACAAACTCAGGCCCACATCACCATCGGCCCTATTAAACAATCACCTAATTACATCATCAGCATCAGCTAAATATCTGGGAATCATAATAGACCAAAAATTAAACTTTAACCTCCACACAAAGTCAGTCAAGACCAAATGCATCACTAGAGCAAAACACTTTAGGGGTCTTACATACAAAAATCAGGGAATTTCTAGTAAAACAGCAAGCCACATATACAAATCCATCTGCAGACCACTTCTTGAGTACTGCCATCCCATCTATTTGAATAGTCGCCAATCAGCCGTCAAAAATTTAGAGGTCGCGGAAAGAAGTGCCCTTCGATCAATTACCAGGATTAGACACCCACAAAATCCACTACACAATCCGTCCAACGAACTTTTATACCAGTCTACCAACATAGTACCACTAATCACAAGATTGAGAGACCTTTCGGTAAAATTTTCAAGGGTGCACGAAAATATCAACTCACTGCTAACGCTGTGTAATGTATTTCTACCTGAGAACAGAGCCAGGACTCATCCAGAAAGGACCCTTTGGGAGGAAATACAAACACTGCGATGTTAATTTTGGTTATTACTTCATAATATTTCCACAAATCTATTTGTATAATTATTTTATTCTATGTAAAACAATGTTCTATATTTTTTTTTTGTACTTTTGTGTATTCACTGTAACATGTAAACTAGATGCTTAGTAGCAAAATTTAATTGTGTAGTTCGTTGGCTGAAGGACCTAGGTCAATGGCCAATTGGTATTGTACCAATAAATTACGTAATATATATATAATTTGTAGTGTGAGGTTATAATATTTCAATAATTTTACCTGTTTGATGTTTTATTGACAACAGCATTTTGTTCCTAGTGAGTGTTTAGTATGTATTTAGTATAGTATTTTGATATGCTCTGTTGCAGGAGCCTTTGCTATATTTTAATGAATAAGGATAATTATGCGTATTGACCTGTGTAAGTATTTACTGTAATTTACATGAATAAAGTATTGTATTATATTGCAAGGATAAAACAGTCTTCTACTTGATTTGGGCTTAGATAAGCTAGCCCAAAAATGTTTTGAAGCCAGTTACCGATTTCAGTTTTTGATTTCTATTCAGAAGTTAAACCAATTGATTGTATTTTTCTGTACTATGATTGATGACACTAACCAAACACATTCACAAATCCACAAAAATTTTCTTTAGTTTAGGGTAAGGCCATCTTTTTCACTAATGTTACATTATATCAATGTAAGCTTGAATAGTTTTGCTAGGTAACAATCAGAACACCAATGAACACCGTGAATTGTAAAAAATTGCGAAAAAAACTTGGTACAAAATGAAAATGTGCCATCATCCATATACAATACATCAATTTTAGTTACTTTTACATGTGAACACAATAATATGAGTTTCCGGCTCATTAATAAACAAAAAAATCTTCACCTTTGGTTGTTAATTTTGATTTACAGTCTTTTCCTACAGCTTCATCTTCTTCCATATTCTTTGGTAGAAACTTTCGGCGACAGTTATAAATGTTTTTCCTTATATAATTGACATCGGTTGTTGTCAACGTTGTCGGTAAATTGGACGCCAATGATTTACAAATAATTTTAGAAGGCCTTTCAGATATTTCTTCCACTGCTTTTCGTTTACATGCGTTTGAAACAATTTTCCGGTTTAATTTTTGTTCATCTGTCTCGTGATTGTGAACGCCATGGTTCCTCGACACCAAATTGTTAGGGCCAACGGTATAAACTCTGGCTTTACACTTCAACCTTTTTTGACTGCATCTCCATGAATTTTCACCATTTTTTAAAACTGTGTCTTTCGAATATGTAAAATGTTCAAAGAGAAGCAAATCCTTTCCACGGTCACTTTTTATTACGGACGACATCTTTGCTAAGAAACTCGTAGAACTTTTTCGAAATACAAGGAACTGTTACTAGTGAGACTGAACTACACTGAGGCTAAGTACAAACTGTTATTTGACCGAAAAATTAAGAGATAATATTATAATTCGGATGAATCATAAACGACCCTTTTCAGAAACCAGGTACATTTTTATGACGTCCAGTTTACCTGCCCCGGTCATTTTGCCTTTACTTTATTCAACCAAATTACCTATAGGATTAAAGAACCTTTTTTAAAATTCAGGTAGGATATTTTGCTGCCCAGTTTACCACCGCGGAGTCACCTTTGCGGTTCGGAAATAAATTTGAGCTGAGAACAATGATTTTTACACATCATCAGAAAACAACTTAGAAGCCGGATTGAGTGTTCTTAGAGGCTAGTTATTCTCTTATGCAGCCATATAGTGTCACGTGGAAAATTTTCAGTAATAATTATAAAAAATGGAATTACACCAATAAATCACAAAATTTTGCCAACACAGATATAACAAGTGAACATATTCTTACCCTGTATAATAACTTGTTTCTCCAAAACAGGAGCTTCGTCCACAAGTGCCTTTGCTATAATTTGTTGAGGCAAGTTGTGTACATCTGGCGACATATTGCCAATACTGTCTATACAGCCCTGAACAATATTTTCAAATGAAGCCTCGTCTTCGGCTTCCTTGTCTTCTGATGGGAAGTCTTCCAGATTAGCTGCAAATACGTGACATTCGATTAAAAGGAATTGAAAATAGTAATAAATTTACTTACCGATCTTTTTTTGGCTACTCTCCCCTTTAAGTTCATCTGAACCAGTTTGTTCCAAAAGCTGTCTGAGTTCGTCCTCTTCAGATATTAGCTCTTCAATAATTGGTTCTTGCGGTAGATCTCCAGTTGAAGTAGCAGCGTCTGCCATTTCTTGGGTCGAAACAGAACTGTCTCTTTTCTGAAACAACGAACTGAATCTTTAGCTTAATCTACAAAGGAGTTAACTACATATTTTAATAAATTTTCAGCTAAACATACACAGAAAGAAAAAAAATTAGCAGGAAAAGGAAGTTTGGGTGTACAAGAATGTTTTGCCTGTTTCCAGACATACATTGAAGGGAATGAAGACTATACTCGATGCGCCGAACAGATTCAGCAATCGCGGAAATAATTCGTCTTATTTTATGACTGAATCGAGTCAATGTTTTATTTTTTTCTTATCCATAACACAACAAATAAAAATAGAATGCCCTATCAAAGTTCCTATGTTTGGAATCATAAAATAAGACGAATTATTGAATTTAGTTTACCCTCGTCAAAACAGTTCAAACTCAACATAAAAGTTAACATGACTAAAAAGTTTACACTCAACAAATATTACGTTACATGTTATAAAACACTTAATCTAATTAAATAAAAAAACATAGGTGCAATATGGACACTATTCAAGTTACAGGAAATTAAAACTGGCAATTAAGGAACTCATCTACACTATAAAATGACTTCCCCAATAAAACCTTCTTCACATGACGTTTAAATGCCTTTACAGGCTTTTCTTTAAATAAATTAGGCAGCTTGTTAAATAGCTTAACCGCAATAAATTCTGGTCTGCTCTGGCACCCTCCCAAGCGCCAATACATTGGGACATAATTGGTACTGTTTCTGGTGTCATGATCATGTACATCTCGATATAATTCTTGTCCTGATCGCGTGTCAGACAAGACCTAGTTTGGAGTTCCTAGGTGGTTGAGCTCTGCGGATTTTTCCACGATTATTCGATTATTATTCTTATTCTACGGACTGCTTTTTACCTACACGGTAATTAGTAAAGGCCATTACAAGCCTAGAGCTAACTTTTTTCTAGTCGCCGGGGACGTAACCCCGGCACCTGCCCTCGATATGGGCGACCAGGATGACGACTGCATGTCCATCAAATCGGTGGACATGCAGATCGAACCCCCAAACGAAATCGTCGAAATGAAAATTCGTATAATTTATAAAAAATGACCCTTTAAAGTCCATCACGGGTAAGACTACCAACTCACTTATTTTGCCCTTAAACAAGGGTATTGACCATTTAAGGGCTAATCATGACTTGCGCTCCTCTGCGAAGAGGGCCGCAAAAGCCAAAATAGATACAGGCCGCGCGAATTACAAGAAAAAGCGTACGGATGAAGACACATCTGGCATGGAGACAGACCCATCGCCCAACTCTAATAATAAAAAAGCCCAAAAAACAGAATTGGTAAAAAACAAGCCCGCACCTACCTTTAACGTAAACGTCGATTTACCTCCTAGCACTTCTGAGGCCCTGGCAGAAGAAAAGACTAAAGAAGCTTTCAAAACGCCCTACAGGACAGTAGGGTTTAAGAAAAACGTCAGAGAAGTAAAACTGGACTCTGGAGGGGGTGCAAACGTACCCCTCAATAACAGATTTGAACCCTTGTCAGACATAGACGACGACAATAGCAGCGTACTTTCTAGCGAAAGCGCTAGAAAACAAGTAAGAAGGTCCAGCATTCACCCAAAGAAGAAAACCCCGGCACCCCAGAAAACCAAAGTAAGTCCTCCACCACCCGTAGTCCTGCAGGGAGGATATGCCAAAATTGCATATACTTAAATACACGATTAAATATGCGAAAAACAGCACAATCATATACCTTGAGACAGAAAAGGATTGGGCTACCTTCAAAAGAAACTGCGACAATGAAAAACTGCAGTACCATTCATACGCTGACAGAAGTCAAAAAACTCATGCATTTGTCATGAGGGGCCTGGACGCTGAAATAAACATTGCTGACATCAGGAGACACCTAAGCGATGAATATAACCTCGACGCAAAAAATATCTTCCTGATGAAGAAAACCAGGGTGCCACTATATCTGGTCGTCCTGGAAGCCTCAGTTACCCTAAAGAGGCTCCAGCAAGAAATCAGGACACTCATGAACGTGAAAATCTCGTGGGAAAACCGAAGAAATGTGAAACCGATCATGCAATGCAGACGTTGTCAGGGTCATGGACATTCCATGACCTATTGTCAGAAAAACTATAAGTGTTCGAAATGCAGCGGGACCCACGAGATCACGTCATGCACAAGTGACGTTGTCAAATGTGCCAATTGTGGAGGGCCACATAGGTCGATCGATCAGGAGTGCCCTGTTTACTTATTTAAAATTGAGCAGTTAGCGGCCACTGCGAAAAAGCCACCACAGAAAAACTACGTTCCTGCTCCCTTGCCCGCCACGCCGACCTGGCAGGGGCAAGGGCGACGAGACCCAAGCCGGGGTATAAACGGAAGACCGGAACAACAACCCCAGACGCAACAGACAGTCGAAAGAAGACCGCCACCCCCAAGGGAGACATGACAATGACTTTCCCAACACACTAAAGGCCTCTCAGCAAACTGCACCTATCAGGAGACCAGAAACAAGGAACGTTAACGCTAACGCAGTAAGTGGCAATCAAATGACTGACCAATTTAAAAATGTATCTAACGTTGTGGCAGAAATCAACTCGCTGGTGAATATAAGCGAATTGTTCTTCGCATTAGATGAGTTCTGTTCAATGATTAAATCGTGTAATAACGATAAAATCCAAATAATGCAAGGAACAATTCGCTTCTTCACCACCGAGATTTGTAAATATAATATATAAATGGCTTGCTATAAATGTTTGTCTGTAATGTATTGTCCTGGAATTGCAACGGCATTCGTAATAAACTTGGTGAATTTAAGCATTTCCTGTACAATTCCAATTATCAGATTGTTTTCTTGCTTGAGACGCGCCTCGACCCAGGCTTCAAACTGAAGATCCGTGGGTATAGTGTCGAACGCTGTGATAGGCTCGGAGCGGGAGGTGGTGTGGTCTGCCTGATACACCGGTCTCTGAGATTTAAAAGAAGAATGCGTATAAATACGCTCATAGAGCATGTTAGCATCAAGCTGGACGGTGGCCGGTGTATCAGCGGCGGGTACGCGCCTCCCGCTCTTCGCATAACACAGGCCGACTACTTGGCCCTATTACCACCAAACACGAGGTCTGACCTTGTGGGTGATTTTAACGCAAAACATATCTCGTATGGCGATAGCGCTACCACTCACAAGGGCGTCATCTTGCGCCAATTGCTCGAAGACAATCTTGATATCCTGGACCTAAGAACACGTCATCCTACATTTTACCGTGCAAATTACAGGCCTTCATACTTGAATGTCGTGATCGCCCATGGGATGCCTGACATCTCGGCACCTAAGCTTGGATCACCTTGCAATTAAGATGCCGGAAGCCATTGGGACAAAGATCTCATACAGAAATCTTGATTGGAGGGCGTTCCGGGATAGGTTAAACGAGGTGACCGTCATCCCTAAGCAGATCGAGTCCATCCAAGACTTGGAGGCCGAAGTTGACACACTAACCCGAAATATCCAGCACGTCAGAGACGCTATGTGTCCGGTAGGCAGGAGGCAATCTTTTTTAGAGACGCTTCCTGATGAAATCCTAAACCTGATTCATTTCCGGAATGGTATCAGGCGCAGATGGCAGAGAAATCGCGCCGCTATCGACAAACAAAGGACCAACGCTCTGACGGATGAAATCAGGAAGAAGATCCGTAGTCACAGAGACGCGGTTTGGATGAGCTTCGTGAATGGGCTCGGTACGGCGGACGGTTCGCTGTGGAAGTTAGCGAGACAGGTCCGCAATACTAAAGCGCAAATGCCTGCCATTCGTAGTAATGGACAGGACTATGTAGGCGACGCAGATAAAGCTCGCTCACGCTGATATTCACGGCGAAATACCGAACGGAGCAAACGTCCAAGTTTACTGGAAGATCATATCCGATACCGCCCTCTGTGATGGATAAGCTTCGTGTGAGTCCGTAAGAGATACGTGGTGCTCTCCGCCGTCTGCCAAAAGATAAGGCTCCAGGACCTGATCAAATCCCGTACCTACTCCTCAAAAACCTTCCCTCCAAGACCATTGTACACTACATGCACATAGTGAACGCCGTACTTCGTTTGCAACACTTCCCTAGTTCCTGGAAAGTTGCACACGTGATACTGTTCCTTAAGCCCGGGAAGGATCCCAAAAGCACCGCATCCTATCGGCCGATATCTCTACTCAATACACTGAGTAAGCTCACCGAGAAGCTCTTGTTGCCCAGGATCAATGAGGCAGCCTCGAACCGTCAAGTACTGCCTGCGGAGCAGTTCGGATTCCGTGGCGGGCATAGCACAAATATGCTCGCTGCGAGAATCGTACAGGACATTTTTGACGGGTTCAACATGAGGCATAGCACGTCTCTACTGCTCCTGGACATAGAGAGAGCGTTCGACCGAGTATGGCACGACGGGCTGCTGTATAAGCTCTTTACGGAGCTGAGTTTCCCTTTACATACAGCAGCACTGATCGCATCATACTTGGCCGGACGTACCTTCTCGGTACGCGTCCATGATTCGGTCTCGACTTCGAGGCCGATACAGGCGGGGGTGCCTCAGGGAACGGTACTATCGCCGCAACTTTTTAGCTATTATATAGCAGACCTACCGTCCCATCCTCATTCTTCCTTGGCGTTTTACGCCGATGATACCGCCCTTTATTCCCATGCCTTCACCGCACAGGAGGCAGTAAATAATCTAGCCGCGCACATGGAACGCGTGCTAACTTTCTATAATAATTGGAAAATCCGGCTAAATCCGAACAAAACCGAGTTGGTCCTTTTTACCAAAAAGCGTACCAATATTGTAGCACGGCCAATTAGGGTGCAAAACACCCTTATCCCTCCTAAATCCCACGCCAAATATCTAGGAATTTATCTGGACAAGAGCCTTAACTTTTGCCGTCATGTGGCATATATACATGAAAAACACTATTGTGTTTTCGAAAAGTTGAGGCCTCTTGTCCGGAGTGGTTCCTATTTAAGTCCCGGCAATAAAATCACTTTATATAGGTCCATCATAAGGCCATTCCTGTTGTACGGGGCACCTGTCTGGTGCTCGGTCGCGGAGTGTCATCGAAAAAGGATCCAGATCATCCAGAATAAGTACTTAAGGGCGGCCTTCTCGGCAGGGCCGCGCACCCGGATCAGCGACTTACATGCTTGGTCAGGCGTAGAATACGTCAATGAATACATCGACAAACAGGCATGTAAGTTCTATGATCTGGGAGTGCGCGGCTCAACGAGGACCGCTAACCTGGCGACCTTAAGGTATGACCCGCGGGATGTGCCCAGACATGGCCCGGTACACAGGAAAACGACGGTGTACTACCTACAACCCAGGCCGCCTTAGACGATGGACCTATTCCCATCCCTGATCCTAAAAATCCCGTCAACCTCCCCCTTTTGTGCCCCTGGGACTCTTGAAAAATCGAGATCTACCAGGAGCACAAAAGTCAACCCGTCCTAACCCGCTGACTAGACCCCAAGAACAGGCTCCGTCCATCTCGCCGTTTTAGCGAGGTGAGCGGGGCGTGTTAAGGGACACGAAATAAGGCCACCTATATGGGTGGCCTTGCACGAAATCGGTATATATATCGTCACCTACACCAAACTGACCAAACCCGAGCAGTACACACACTGCGATCGTGCTGCCTCCTGTTCCCCTGTTCCTTGCGGGCGAATTACGGCTACACGTAGCCAAGCATTATGATGTTCGGTTGCAATTCCCACCTCATTGAGATTGCGAGAGTAATCGCTGACCTTTTTGTGTGATGTCTTGTGTGTTGTATGTTGTACTTGTACCCATATGCCAAAGAAACGTGGAATGGGGGTTTTCACGCTCTTTTCCCCATGTTGCCTTTCCCTCATCTTTCCTTCTCCCTCTCCTCAAAAGCAAGTCATCTACTGTTATGCCTGTCGCAAATTCAACATTCTTGAAGGGCCTGGCCCAAGTAAGATAGATCAGTCTTTTGAGTGCCACTTAAAATCTACTATTAAACATAGCTGGCAGTATATCAGCCAATTCTTTTAGGCGTGGCGTGTTGAGGGGCCATTAGTGGCGCTATTAAGAGCGCGCGAGGGGCATTTGCATGCTACCTTTCAGAACTAAAGTTATGTGTAGTATATTTTTAAGTGAAATTGTAATCTCAGATTAGTTGAAATAAATGTATTA
>MU189868.1:23675-48033 GCA_016904865.1 Pissodes strobi | reverse complement strand
TTTAGTCCTACAGCTTTTATTCTTGTTTCAGTTGTTGTTTGTGGTTATTCTGTTTTTTGTTTTATTCCTGTAGTGACTGTATATTAATCATAAATGTTTTTATAGTTATACATTATAATGCTGGGTATGTATTTTATCAGTAGGGTGTTTTTTGGCTAAATTAAAATTAGTTAGTGATAAGTTTTTGCTTTGTCAATGAAAATTGTAATTTTTAGATGACAATAAAGCTATGTTTGAGTTTGAGTTTGAGTCTTGAATATCTTCACATTCAAATTCACTACAACTTTCGTAAGAGACCTCGTCCTCAGTCTCATTCGTTTCAATTTTTTGACTTGTCCCGAGCTTTTGACACACTTGAGGTTGATTTTGTGTTGAGTAAGTTGTATGCCAGTGGTTTCCGGGGGCCAATTTTGAATTTGTTGGGGTCTTACCTGACAAACCGTAGGTTTTGTGTCGAGGTGGGGAACGAATGTTCTGATTTTTTTTTATGTCGACATGGGAGTTCCTCAGGGGTCTGTGCTGGGACCCTTGCTTTTTTTAGTCTTTATAACTGATGTTGACCTTGGAATTGTCACCCTATTTGCAGAGGACACAACTGTAATGGTTTCAGCTCAGACACCTGAGGAGCTGAAATCTAGAATTAGCAATGTTTGTGCTCTGTTTGACAGATGGTGTTCAGAGAACCATTTGGTGCTGAAATCGGTTTACATGCATTTTCGGTCAAGACCAAGTGTTCCTGCAGTCATTGTTGATCATCTGTCCTGTGTCACCAATACAAAATTTCTTGGAGTCTGTCTGGATGATACCTTCTCCTGGAGAGAACATGTCGATTTTGTGGTGAGGACAGTTTCTGCAGGCTGTTTTGCGATATCTCAGTTAAAAAATAAGTTGGACATTGTGGAGCTCCTAAATGTTTATTATGCCCTGGTGTATAGTCGTCTCACTTACAATGTCATTTTTTGGGGGAAGTGTACTGATGGGGGAAAGGTTTTTGTTGCTCAGAAGCGTGCTATCATATCTCTGTTTGGATTGAAGTTCATGGAAATCTGCAAACCTTATTTCAGGGCTAGGGGTATAATGACATTTCCATCTATACATATATTTAGAACTCTCTTGTTTACTAAAACTGACTTAGCTCAGTACCTACAGTGCAATGATTACCACAATTATGACACACGCTATGGTGACTTGCTTTCGCTTGATGTGCATCGCCTGAGTGGGTTTGAACAGTCTCCCTTCTACATGGGCAAGCGTTTGTATAATGCAATCTCCAGAAATGTCAGAGATTTGCCATATAGCAAATTCACACCTACTATTAAACGTATGCTACTACACAGGGCCTTTTATTCCATTTCTGAATATTTTAATGATTGTAATTTGAGTTTGTCTGTGTAGGTGTTTATATTGTTTGTTTGTGTCTATAGTTATGTAATTGAAATTGAATTTTTTGAATGCTTGTGTCATAACTTTTAATATTATTTAGGCAGGTAGTAGGTAGTTTTAGCATTCTAATATTAGTGTATATTTTATCCTGTATTTTGACGTGTACATCCATTTTTTCTGTGTAATGGCTTAGTGCAAATAAAGATTATTGGGTATTGTATTGATGACCTTTTTTAATTGGTATATTTCTAATGAATATATCGTGTTTTCATTATAAGAAAAAACTCAACCCAATTAATTCAAATTGTTTGCAGAGGCTAGAAAATCCTGCAGAATTGGATATAATTATCGAGGCTGTACCAGGATTGCTTAGTGACCCGATTGCAATTGCATTTGTTTCAAAGCCTGATCTGTTGGCACAGATGGAAGATCCTAAAATATGTTGGCAAGTAAGTATATTTAAAAAAAAATGCTGCTTGAACAAATAGAGATGTGTGAGCAAAATATAAAAAATTGCCTTAATTGGTATTTAGATAACTTTTGTGTAATAAGTTTTGTTTATAACGCAGATTGCATTAAGGAACCCGGTAATCCTAGCGGCAGCCCGATACATCGTGAAGGAATTTCACAAGACCACCAATTTAAGCTCCAGCCCAGCGTTTCATCCGCCGCCATCTTCAGGTCATTCTTATTCTTTGGACGCCCTTTCCGACGACGACGAGGAGATGGAAGGAGATGGACCGTCTTCTGGAGCCATTACCGCTGCCCAGCTTGCGGCTGCCCTAGCTGCAGCTTCAGCTGCACCTGCTGCTGGTGCTGCTCGAATCACTCCGGAAATGTTACAACAAGCGTTATCTCCTGCAGGTGGCACTTCTAGGTAAGAAGAAACAAATCATTATGAATCGTAACTCGATAAATAGCCCTAGACAAAACAGCCGCTACAAAATAACCTCGATCTAAGAGCGCAGCGGTAAATATTCACGATATAATAGCCCCCATAAAATATTCTGACAAAAATAATCCATGTTGAAAGAAGTCTAAAATTTGACAGTTGTTAACCTAAAGTAGTATTCATTTGCAAATTATGTTCTCAACGTACTTACCTTGTGTGTAACTTTTTATGCTTTATGGCATAATAGTATTCTTAAAAGAAGTGTTAAGTTTATGCTTTTTTCTCCGATTGACAGCAAATATTAATTTTGCAGACACATATCAATCAGCAAAGTATTACTTTTCTTGTCCAGGCAGCAAAGTAAGTACTTTGCTGCCTAGGCAGCAAAGTGATTAGTCTCCATGGAAATAAAACGTTTGACATAAGTTGTCAAACTATAATTATTATGGACATATGCATTTCCATAGCAACCAACCGTTCCAACAATTGCGATTTCTATCAAATGTTGTCTTAATTTATCACTACAGGAAAAATAAAAAGATTGTGGGAATTGTAATAATTTGCAAATATACAATATACATTATAAACAATCGGAGAAAAAATTATATGTTCAACTCGGCAGCAAAGTAGATTGACTGCCTTAGCTGAATTCCTAGCCTCGCTGCGCTCGGCTATGAACTATCAGCCGCGGCAGTCAATCTACTACTTTGCTGCCTAGTAAAACAAATAACTATTTACGAATAACTTTATACCAATTATCTGGATCAGCAAAAGTTTACATATCATATAAATCTAAACCTGGTTAAGTAACTATTTCCAGTTAATTTTAATATTTACCTTTGTAGATATGCTTCCCAGTTAAGACAGATGAGGGAACTGGGGTTAAACGAAGAAGGAAGAAATTTGAGAGCTTTAACTGCAGCAGCTGGCGATGTTCAGGCTGCAATCGAACTTGTATTTAGTGGGGTTTTAGACGACTAAGCTGTGGTTTTGCTATAGTTTGTAAGCTAATTTTTATTTATTATGTTGCGTATATTACGATATTACGATTTATTGTGAGAATGTTTATAAAAATATATAATTATTCCTATTGTATGTTATAAAAAATATTTCAAAGGTGACAAAAGTGTACGCAAAAATAAGAAACTACTGAAGTGTAGTTTATTTTGGAATACGGAATGAGACAGCTCGTTTTTGCTGTTACGAGCATCTGCGACTTTAATTGATAATATTTTTTCCAATGTCGTCGAGTGTAAAGCTCAAATTGGACACACCCTCTGTTCTGACCAAGATCATACTTATCAAGGTTCTCTTGAGATTTTCGTTAATGTGGATGTGTGCAGTGGATATGTGTTTAGAAGAATCTTAAATAATGTAAATTTCGCTGGTAGTTTGGCGCGTGAGAATTGGAGCGAAATGTACGGTGCAAGCAATTTTGATTCGGGTTTTAGTTGTTTTTACAATTACTTGATTTATTACTATAATAGGGCTTTTCCAATAACAATGGTAAAACAAGTGGATAATCCAGTTGCCACTGGCAGATATAAATCTCTTTTATCTTTGTATAAAGAATCGGTAAATAAACGACGGCATTCTTTTAATGACAATAGGTTGAAGCATTCATTAGATATAAGTAAAGAGAGCTGGAAAATAATTAACAAACACAGAATTCATAAAAACCATATTAAGGACATTAAAGTTACTGCACAGGATGAATCTGTTGTTGTAAAGGACGTAAGGGCCATATGCAACATGTTCAGTGACTTTTTTTGCTAAAACGACGAAATGTGATTCTGGTCCTTCTCGAGACCTTCATCTAATCAATGTCTTCAAATTTATTTTTATCACCGACCGATCCGCTAGAGATTGAAGGCTTACTATGAAAAACAACGAAAAAACATGCTGCGGGCATTGATGTGATATCGGGTAAGGTTCTCAATCCGGCAACGTTGCAGCAAAAGTGTGTTTAGTGTTTACCTCGTGATTGAAATAGGCTATTTTTGGTGAATTTTTCAACAGTTAATTAGTGAAGAGTATCTGCAAGTGATTGTTAAAGCCAGGTGACCCTGGTGAGTGTGAAGTTTGTTGTTAAGAACTGTTTTTTTTTATGATAAATAAATGTTCAAAACAATCAGCTGTTCTGATTGGAAACAACACAAAGTCGGCAGTGTTGCCACTTGTTATTGTTGCTTTATCCTTGGAGTGTTTCACACTTACATATTGTGCCTTTACAGTGGGAGGAAATGCAGACTGCTACAAATGCAACAAACAATGTGTCTTTAAAGAAAGCAAAACTGAACTTTTTGGCTATCCTTGCGATATTTGCGTCCGAAATTCGAATTATGGCAGGAACGTCATACTGGTGAGAGCAGTTTGATTAAGGGGAGTGACGCCCCCGCCATACCGAGTTGCCATGGGATATGGCGCATCAAATCCCATCGTCCTCCCACAGGCTGGAGAACACCGAAGTACAAAGTCTGGAGCTGATCAATGAGAGTTTGTGACAAGAGGGGCTGCATTGTATTAGCTGGCAGGGACGTCAAACTGGTGAGAGCAGTTTGATTACGGGGAGTGACGCCCCCGCCATTCCAAGTTGCCACGGGATCTGGCCCATCAAATCCCATCGTCCTCCCCCAGGCTGGAGAACACCGAAGTACAAAGTCTGGAGCTGATCAATGAGAGTTTGTGACAAGAGGAGCTGCATTGTATTAGCTGGCAGGGACGTCAAACTGGTGAGAGCAGTTTGATTACGGGGACACCCCCACCATTCCGAGTTGCCACGAGATGTGGCCCATCAAATCCCATCGTCCTCCTCCAGGCTGGAGAACACTAAAGTACAAAGTCTGGAGCTGATCACTGGGGAGTGATCCAACAAACCCCATTTTTACCCCTGTCAGATTAGGGACCGCCAAAGGAATGAGTCTGAGGCCGATGCTTCGAGTGGAAGCGGCCCTAGGTGGTAGATGCATAAGCCTACTCGCATCGTCCGGTGAAAGACCACCACACCAGAATTGGGAAGCGCTAAGTGGTTTTCCCAAATCACGTTCCGCTTCCGCGCTGGTGGTCCCGGGTTCCACAGTAGGAATATATGGACATGATGGTGCTTCCAGGATCAAAATATTCCGGAAGTAAACTCCCCGGCCATTCGGATCTCCGGGCGCTGGGTGGCCCTGGGAGCCCTTCATTCCGCATTTCACAGACAGCAAAGATACCGAACCAATTTAGAATAGATTTCTGCAACATAAGAGGCCTAAATACAAACATAAATTCGGTACACCAACATCTACAAGCAAATAGACCACACATACTAGCCCTTACAGAAACACAAGTATGTTCTACAACAACAACAGTGAACTGCCTCTATCCTGGTTACGACTTACATACCCGATTTAGATATAAATTCGGAATATGCCTTTTTGTCCGAAGCCACCTTTCATGTCACCGCGAGGAAATACTCGAACCGAACAACCTTGACGTCATGTGGCTCAAGTTCACCGCCAAGCGATCAACTAAGTATATATGTTGTCTCTATCACCCTCCGAGCGATAGAGCCTACCAAAGCTTTTTCTCAACACTAGCTACCACTTTTGACTCAATACAGGTCGATCACCCCAGTTCAGAAATAATCGTTCTGGGAGACTTCAATGCCCACAACACCAACTGGCTCAAACATCACAACAAGACCGACAACGTAGGTAGAGAAGCTGAATCATTTGCCATCAGCTGCGGGCTTACTCAACTTGTAGACGAACCAACTCGAATCTCAGAGAGGGGCGAATTCGCCGCCCTCCTGGATCTTTTTCTGACCACCAATCCTGACCAGTACAAGGTTACCGTTGGTCCGCCATTAGGTACCTCCGACCACAAACTTATTACAACGGTTTGTGAATTGCCACCCATACAGAAGGATCCACCATTGCCTCGCAAAATCTGGCATTACAATTCTGCAAACTGGGACGACCTAAGGCAGTTCTACCTAGATTTTCCTTGGCTCGACTTCTGCTTTGCCACCAACGACCCGTCAGACTGCTGCGAAGAGATCATGCAAGTAATCTCCTCAGGAATGGAAGCATACATCCCAAATTCCATCAAGTTACCATCAAAAGGAAAGCCCTGGTTCGACAAAAGATGCGAAAGAGCGGAAGGAAACAGCAAGCCTATAAGTACTGGCAGCAAAATCAGACCGCTGAAAATCGCAATTATTTTATCGAAGCGAGAAACGAGTGCAAGCGTGTGATCGACGAAACTAAGGACAAACACAATCAAAGGATCAGGAATAAACTTTTGCAATGCCCCAGTGGTTCCAGGAATTTCTGGTCGGTAGCAAAAGCAATAAGTAACAACTTTACAAAAACGTCTCTCCCACCTTTGACAGACGAACGTGGCATCACGGCGACTACAGCCAAGGAAAAAGCAAACATGCTCGCCAAAATGTTTTCATCGCACTCTACCTTAGACGTGCCCCAAGGCAAGACTCTCCCCACTATACCGAACATCAACACTACCATGGCAGAAATCAAGTTTTCTCACCGTGATATTCGCAAAATCCTTAAATAACTAAATACGCAAAAGGCATCAGGACCGGACGGAATACCTGCCATCGTGCTAAAGAACTGCGCCAACGAACTAACACCCGTTTTTTTCAGGCTTTTTTCTCTTTCTTACAGAAAAGGGGTTTTACCCATCCTCTTGGAAAGTCGCTCGAGTGCAACCTGTTCCAAAAAAAGGCAAGAAAACCACGCCCTCAAACTATCGCCCAATTGCCTTGCTTCCAATAATCTCCAAAGTCATGGAACGTGTAGTCAACCAGCAACTACTCAAGTACCTCGAGAGCAACAGAATAATCAGCGATAATCAATACGGCTTTCGTAAACAGAGATCGACAGGAGATATATTGGCTTATGTCACTCATACATGGAGTAGGGCAATTGAAAACTACGGAGAGTCTCGAGCGATTGCGTTGGATATTTCAAAGGCATTCGACAGAGTTTGGCATGACGGACTGCTCAACAAACTGCCGTTCTGGGGACTGCCCGCCTCTCTCTGCAGCTGGCTGGCCAGTTTCCTTAAGAACCGATCCCTACACGTTGCAGTCGATGGACACATCTCGGGCACATTCACCATTAACACGGGCGTGCCTCAGGGCGCAATACTTTCACCAACTCTGTTCCTCATCTATATTAATTGGTGACCGAAATGAATAATCCTCTTTACAGTTTTGCAGATGACAGTACCCTTCCTTGTCTCCCACTTTAGATCAGAAAAACCCTTACCAGCGACTGAGACTCATCCGGACAGGAGCAGATTACAGCAATTAATCAAGACCTGGAGAAAGTTCAAACTTGGGGCGACCGAAGTTTGGTCCAGTTCAATGCAGCAAAGACCCAAGCAGCAACGTTTACAAAGAGGGCCAATACAGCGGGCCCTGACATCATTATGGCAGGATCGACCATTCCTTCATCCTCGTCAATCGGGCTGCTGGGTGTCTCGGTCAACAGCAATATGTCATGGCATGACCATGTTGCTAACATCGCAAAATCAGCCTCCCAGAAGCTTGGTGCGCTATTTCGCAACAAAAAACTCTATACACCGCAGCAGTTGCTCTTGCTGTACAAAGTGCAAATAAGACCGTGCTTAGAATATTGCTCACATATCTGGGGTGCCGCACCAAAGCATACACTAAAGCTGCTGGATTCCATTCAGAAGAGGGCTGTGCGTCTCGTCGGGGATCCGGAGTTGACCCGGAATCTGGATAGTCTGGAACATCGCAGACATGTGGCCGAGATGTCTCTGTTTTACAGATACTTTCACGGCAGATGTTCCCAGGATTTGGCCCGCATAATCCCGCCCCTGGGAACTCCTGTCAGATAGTCCCGACAGACGGCAGGAGCGCACCAGTTCGTCGTACAACTAGAAACACCTAGAACATCGCTTTACCAGAACTCCTTTGTCTGGCGCACTGCATCACTGTGGAACTCACTTCCAGGACATCTGTTTCCCACTAATTACAACCTACAAATATTCAAGAACCGTGTCAATCAACATCTTCGCACACACACCGCTCGTCGAGCGCCATAGGATCTCCCTTTAGTGTGTGTGCCACTGCCATAAAAAAAAATACTAATGGCTACTAGAGTTATGCCATTTGTGTGTACAACATGTAAATAAAATATGTTTAATATTCCCAATATTGTATAAAAAGACTTAGTGAAGTTGAACTAGTAGTCCAGAACTTAAACTCAGAGACAATTGGTAAAATAGTTACCCTAGAACAAAAAATTGTTAAGATGGAGCAGGTAAATCTAAATGCTTGTATGCCGCCTACTTCAGTAGCGGGTTCAAGTTCTGATGCTGGTGAAAATAAAAAAGAACAGGAGGATTTGATATATGAGATGATGGGAAGAAAAAAAAGAGAAAAGAATAGGTATTATAATTTTTAATGTAAATGAGTCGAAGGCTAAAACACAAGCTGAACGAAATTTTGAGAATAGAAATACAGTAGAAGCAGTACTAGAAAATTTTAACATAAAAAAAGATAGTTTGAAGCACTATCGACTTGGAAGATATTTGCAGGATAAGACTCGACCTATTAAAGTTATTTTGGAATCGGAAGTGGATGCAAGGACTGTATTAAAAAACCCTGATAATATAAATATTCCTGGTGTTAGGGTTAATAGCGACCAAACAAATATGCAAAGATCATATTATAAGATAAACCGACTATTGTAGATAAAATGAATACTCAAAAAAACATGCAGTAACACCTACTATACTTTTTAACTCTGATATAATATACCTCAATGCTCAGAGTATCTTAAAGAATATAGATCAAATAAGACAGTCTATTGTTTCTATAATCCAAAGATTATCCTGCTAAGTGAAACACGAACCACCACATTGTATTGAGGAAAGTGAACTTTTTATAGAGAATTATACATGTATTAGATATGACTCAAATAGTAGACATACTGGTGGCATTTTAATATATATTAATAACAATTACAAATGTCCACACATTAAATTAAATTTGAGCTTAAGGATAGTTTTTGGTGTAAATTTATTAGTTTACAGTTGGCGTCTGATTCTTGGGTTGTTGGGTGCCTATACCGTTCTCCATCAGCCTCTGTTGCACAGTTTTATTTGGAATTTGAAGATATATGTTATAGCATATTTTCCAAACATAACAAGTGTGTGCTAGTTTGAGACTTTAATGTTAATTTTTTAGGTGATAGCTTTTATAGCAACAAAATTAAAAACTTAATTTCCATCTTATGGAGTAAGCCAATTGATAACAGAACCAACCCGGGTGACTAATGTAAGTGAAACATTGGTGGATTATGTGCTTACAAATCAAAATTTTATAGCGGTTAAAGTGCATAGTACTCCCAAGATTACGGACCATTCTGTCATTAGTGTTCGATTATGCAATAAGTTTTGTGTGAACAGTAGAGTTAGAGAGTATAGGAATATGAATGAAAATAATTTAAATGCCATTGGGTTCGACTTAATGTCATGCGATTGGAACTTAGATTCTGTTGATGTTGATTTTATATATGGGGAATTAGTCAAGAATTGTGATAGGGTGATTAATGGTATTGCTCATGTGGAGACTTGCAAGTATAAATCTAATTTGCCTTGGTTTGATAATGAAGTTTTTGATAAAATTAAAGATCGGGACAGGGCATACAAAGCTTTTATAAATACAAAGAATCATGGTGAAATAAGACAACAGAAGTGGCAAAATTTTAAGTCTCTCAGGAACAATGTGGTTAATCTTCTTAAGGTGAAGAAGGAAAGGTATTACTTTGAGAAAATAGAAATGTTCAAAGGAAACCCTAGGGAAATGTGGAAGACTTTGAAGAGTGTGGTTAGTATGGGCTGTCCCAATGCTCCAAATTTTATAATTTTTGATTTTGACAATGAACAAAAAATTGTTGTAGATTCTTTAGAAATTGTTGAAAATTTTAATTACTATTTTGTGAATAGTATAGTGAAGATCCATGAAAGCATGCAAAATGGGCCTAGTTGGACTAATCTGAATGTCAACTTATGCCTTGGAATTTCTAACTTTAAACTGTTGACCATGTCTGAAGCTCAAAAAATAATTAGTAAACTTGATAATAAATGTTCTGCACATGAAATATTAAATGCTATGATTTTGAAGTCTATATTTGGTACTATTGGACATGTTATGTTGGATCTCCTAAACACATCTTTAAGAACTGGTAAAATACCAGATAAATTAAAATGTAACACAATTGTTCCTGTGCAGAAGGTCGTCAATACTATAAATGCATTACCCCCTATCGAAAAAGTTATTGAAATGGCAGTATATGACCTAATTTTAAAGCATATCTCAGAAAATGAAGTTTTAATAAATAACCAATCTGGGTTCCGTCGTGCACTCATGCGAATCTGCTCTTCAATTAACACTTTGTAAAATTAAAACTGATCTTGATGATAGCAAATATGTGGTGGGTGTTTTCTTGGACCTAAAAAGGGCGTTTGAAACTTTAGAGAGAAGTATTTTGCTGTCTAAACTTAGAAATTATGGTATTGTAGGTAATGTTTTTGAATGGTTTTTGGATTATCTGTGTAACAGAAGGCAGAAAGTCAGATTTAATGGAAGGGTTTCTGGGGAAATAGGCAATAACATTGGGAGTACCACAGGGAAGTGTATTGGGGCCTCTGCTTTTTATTTTGTATATCAATGATATAGGTATGCTTGTGGATTGTGAATTCATTAACGTTTTTGCTGATGACACCTTTTTGGCATGTAGTGATAGTGATCTCAATAAAGTATTAGAAAAAATGGGTAGGGTATTGTCACAAATAGAGATTTACTTTAAAATAAATAAACAAACTAAATGTGTCAAAAACAAAGGATATGGTGTTTACAACTAAAAGTAAATATCGAAACGTTGTAGAGCTAAGTCCTCAACTAAGTATCAACAATGAAACTATTGAATTTGTAACATTATAAAATATTTGGGACTACAACTTGATAACCTGCTTAATTTTCAGAATCATTGTGATTATATTGAGAAGAAAATTTAAAAAAATATATTTTCTTTAGTAGAATATCAATTAGTCTATCCTATGAGTCTAAATTAATGATTTATAATACTATTGTTCAGCCACATTATGATTATTGCTCCTCAATATTGTTCTTATTTAATTAAAATCGGACAAATAGGCTTCAAAAGCTGCAGAATCGGGACATGAGGATTATTTTACGAGCACATAGACTTACACCAATATCATTAATGCTTAATTCTTTAAATTGGCTTTCTGTTGAGAATAGACTTTATACATTTACCATGACAATGATTTATAAAATTTTGAATAATTTGGCACCATCCTACTTTACTCAATATATGTTAGTTTTAATAGAAATATACATGGTTATCCTACACGTAATAATGACAATATTTTTATATCAAGGACTAACTTTAAGAGCAACATGAATTCACTGTTTTTTAGGGGATTTAATGAATTTAACAACCAGCCACCTGAAATAAAGAGGCAACCCTCACTTCGACTTTTTAAAAGGATGCTAAAGGTTCATGCACATGGGAGAAATTAGTTATATGAAATGTGGTAATTGTGCAATAATCATTTATTTAATTGTATTAAAATAAGATTTTTTTTCTTCTTGTCATTGTTGGCTTAGTCTAACATAAATTAGTTGGATAAATCAAGTGTTAGATATAGTAAGCAAAGATTTTTTTTTAATTAACACTTTGTTTTGTGTGTATATTAGGTGTGTACCTATTTAATAAAGATATATTTCATTTCATTTCATTTCAGAAAAACTAGTCACCTAATATTGATACCACTGAGCCATCTCGTGAATGAATCTTTTATTCATGGCATATATCTTGAGCCACTAAGGGAGTCTAAATGCGTGCCCGTATTTAAAAATAAGGGATCCGGCTCTTACATTTCTACAATCTGTATTGACAATATTTTTATAAATTTTAAAGAACTTTTAAGCTACTCCACTGATGCTTTCATGGGTTTAATATCTGACCATAACGCAGTTCAAATTGAATTTGTTTGTGTAAAAACAACACCCTGTAATGAAGATACTGTGTTCTCTCATAGACCCATAACACAAAGAGGCATTCAACATTTAATTGGGATTTTAGAGGGTACAGATTGGTTTTTTTTTAAGGTCTCTAGATGGGGTAGGAAAAAAAGCTAAAATCTTTATGGATCTCATAGTTGGGGCCATGGAAGCCTCTTTTCCTATTAGAAAAAGACATGCAACTAAAGGCAAGCATGTGTCTTGGTTTAATGATGACCTAAGACACATGCGAGAAACTGCATTTCCTAAATAGTTTGTATTTAAATTCTGGATCACCAGAGGTAGCGGAGCAGGTTAAAATGTACAGATGTAGGTTTAGGGAAGAAATCAATAAGGCAAAAAGACAAGCCAATTCAAATTTCATTGTACAGGCCGACAATCAAGTGAGAGCAGCTTGGCAGGTGATGAATAAGCACAGGCAATCTGTCAAAGGGGTGCATCATCCATGGATATCACTGCTTCTGGTTTCAATAACTTTTTCGCTAATATTACTGAGGAGACCATAAAGGGAATCCCACTAACAGAGGACGTCCCAGAAACATTCCTCGGTTAATTGGACATACCTGAAGGGAGTTTCTTCTTTGAGGAACTGTCATATATACAGGTTCGAGATGCAATAGGGTCTCTACAAAATAAACACTCATTGGATATCCATGTATTACATGTACCCCTTCTAAAACAAATAAAATAATATCTTATTTATCTATTAACCAAACTCTTTCATCTATGCATAAGGGAGGGTATACAGTGTGGCCCAAATTGGGTATACATGTATGGGTATCTTCTAAACTATATGAGATAGAGAAATGGTTAAATGGCGAAAGTTGTAGGCCATTCAATTCCCAATTCAACGCCATTTTGGTAACGATTTTCTCTCTTTTTGTTTTTGAGATATTTTGAAAAAATCAAAAAGTTGTATTTTCGAAAAAGCGCTGTACTTTTTTTATTTAAACATATTTTCAAAATCTGTAAAAACATTGTTAGGACAACTTTTTACGCTCGATGCACCCATGTAATCAGTTTTTAGTTCTGACGTTTCGGTTCTGAGAAACTATCATCAACTTCGTTTTTTCTTATGGCGGTCATTTTGTTTTTTAGCACATTTAAAAAGAACATATTTTTTCCTTTCTTATGATGTATAACACTTTATAAAAATATTTTATTTTTATGTCAAAAAACGACAAAGTTAATTTTTAACTGAGTTGGCCATGACTGCGGAGGGCATTTGCCGTAATAAATGATAGTGTTGCTATGGTGATTCAGCAGCATTTAAGTCATTTTACTGAAAAGTGACATTATTCAGTCAAAACTCTATTTGGTAGTTTTTGTTTAAATTTTCATAAATTTTGATTTCTAAATATCGCCACGCGATATGCCTGTGAAGAAAAATATGACATGTTAGAATGTTATATTAAATGTAATAGAAATACAAATCTTGCCACCGTCGACTATTTGGACCTGTATCCTGAGAGGCAACAGCCAAGACTATTCGCGAGGCTTGACCTGAACTTAAAAAAAGAAAGAAATATCAGAAGGACAATTAAGCTCGTGACGATGATATTAAGGATATTTTAATGCGAACCCGACGACGTCGACGAGAGTACGTGCGAGGGAAATACTTATACCAAGAACTACTATCCAAACAGTCTTTAAAGAAAACAAATGTCGTCCTTATAAACCTACTATTGTTCAAGTTTTAAAGGAAACAGACCCAAGGCGATTATGATTTTCAAACTGGTTTGTAAACCAATGTCAAGAAAACCCCAATTTCAGTATGAAGATTATTTGGACCGACGAAACGTTTTTCAGCAACTGCGGAGCATTCATTATGGTGAATATCCATTTTTGGGCCACTGATAATCCTCACCAAGTGGCAGAACATAGGCCACAAGTAAGATTTGGGTTTAATGTCTGGTGTGGCGTGTACGGTAAGTCTACACAGTCCGCAAAATATTTACAAAGTCAAATAGTATAATTTGTTTTTAGATAATCAACTTATAGGACCATTCATTTACAATTAAATAATGTTATATCAAACCGGGGTCCTGTAAATTGGCCAGCTAGGTCCCCGGATATTACACCCCTCGGTGTAATCTTTGGGCAAAGTTTACAGAATAAATATAAGTTGGCTCACTCACTGTCGAAACTTTAATGCATTGAGATCACAAGCGTGCGTCAGATACCTGCATATTCTGTAAACTTTGTACTTTGTACCGTCAAATACCGTGAACAACTGTGTATGCGTATGCATCGGCGGTGGCTGGGTCCTCGAGCGGGACGAAGTGGTGGGGTCTAGCCGGTTTCGCGTGGTTAGATTAAGTTAGTTTGGGTATGTTAATAGTAGCAAGTTGTAAAGTAAGCAGTTATGAACAGAAACAGATACCTATATTTAGGACGATAGTTTGGAAATTAATAGCAAATATTGTTTTGTACGGCAACCGGCCTCTGTAGCAACTGTTGCTAAAGCCAACTCAATATTGTTTCAATATTATTTTGTCCTTTGGTCATATGGCTTCCCAAGGCTTCTATAATTTCATACGTTCATAACAGACTTGTCTTAAGGCTTGAGTCTTGAGTGTTGGCTGTCAGGATTGAGTTCCAAATAACTGGCGGTGCTACACTTGTATTCCTATTGCATTTAATATAACATTCTTAACATATTGATATTTTTTTAATGATGTTTGGCAGGGCAGCTAATATTAAACTTACCTTTTAACAAATATTAATAAAAACAAAAATTACTAAAAATGAAAAGTTAAATTCGATGTTTGTCTGATCAATGTTTCGTATATTTTTCAGTAAAATAACTATGAAACACTAGCAATATTTGTTTTGTACCGCAAATGGCCTCCGCAGTCGTGGCCAACCCAGCTAAAAATTAAATTTGTCGTTTTCTGATATAAAATTAAAATATTTTTATGAAGTGTTATACATCACAAGAAAGGAAAAAAAAAGTTCTATTTAAACGTGCTAAAAAACAAAATGGCCGCCATAAGAAAAAAAGAAGTTGATGCTGGTTTCTCATAACCAAAACGTCAGAACTAAAAACTGAATACATGGGTGCATCGAGCATAAAAAGTTGTCCTAACAATGTTTTTACAGATTTTAAAAATATCTTTAAATAAAAAAAATACAGCGCTTTTTCGAAAATACAACTTTTTGATTTTTTCAAAATATCTCAAAAACGAAAAAAGATCAAATCGTTATCAAAACGGCATTGAATTGGGAATTGATTGACCTAAAACTTTCCCCATTTAACCGATTTTCTATCTCTTATAGTTACCAAGATACCCATACATGTATACCCAATTTGGGCCACACTGTATACCCAACTTCTTTTAAAATCCAAAAAGTAACACCCATTTGGAAAAAAGGTGAGAGACATGATGTAAACAACTGCAGACCGATTACCTTAATACCAGTAATCTCTAAGATCTTTGAGAGACTACTACAAAATCAAATATATGGTTATTATGAATATAACCAGATCCTAAAAAAAATTCAATTTGGATTCAGGAAGAACAACCACAAGAGCTATATTAGATCTCCTGGACTATGTAGTTGAGGATTTTGAGATTCATGTTGGAGCAACTTTCTGTGACTTCTCAAAGACCTTTGAACGGTGCTTGGTCTGAGGAGTGTCTAATTAGTCATGGGGTACCTCAAGGGTCAGTACTGGGACCACTCCACTTTATAAATTTATGTTAATGGCATCGATCAATCTGTGGAGTGTAAGCTGGTGTTGTATGTAGATGACACTACAGCTCTGTACAGAAGTGACAGTCTGGTTAACCTAGATCAAATTATAGTCTCAGGTTTGGACCAATGGTTTAATGCAAATCGATTGAAACTCAATGTGGGAAAATTGAGAAATTGTTGTTTTCGTTAAGAAACACTGAAAGTACCAGTGCTGCTGAGACCGGGGCAGTAAGGTTTCTGGGGGTTCACTTTGATCCTGCCTTAGTTTTTGACAAACACTTTAACTCTATCTCTAATAAAGTTTGCAAGTCAATATATCTTTTAAAAATGCAAAAAAGACAGTTCAGAAAAATGTTTTGCTGATGGTGTTTCATTCTCTGATCCAGTCGGGCTGTAATTATGGTTTGTTGGCGTGGGGTCACGCTCATCAAGCGGAAAGGATTTTTAAAGTGGAAAGACTAGAACTAAGAGTTATAGAGGGTCTTGAGTACAGGGAGGATGTAAGGAACTCTTTCAGACACTGAAAACCTTTACCAGCGACTGAGACTTATCACTGCAGACAGGAGCTCTTCTTCTTGAGGTGCCTTATCCACTCAGTGAATGTTGGCGACAATTCTGGCATATTCTTTTCGAACTTGGGCGGCTCTGAAAAGTGAATGGGCGTTTAGGTTTGTCCATTCTCATGTTCTTCAGCCACGAAAATCTCTTTCTCCTCATTCTCATTCCCCCGATCTTTCCTTCCATAATTAGCTTTAGGAATTGGTACTTGGAATTTCTAAATATATGATGCCCTAAGTATGCAATTTTTCTTCTTTTCACTATTTGTAGCAATTCTCTTCCTTTTTCCATTCTATTTATGAATTTATTGTTCGTCACGCGATCCGTCCATGCAATCTTTAGCAACCTTCTGAAAACCCACGTCTTAAAGGCTTCCAGTCGGTTCATGGCATTGGCCCTTATTGTCCCTGTCTCCACTCCATACAGTAGCACAGAGCAAATGTAACATTTCACAAAGCGGTACCGTGATTTCAAATTAAGGCTGTTGTTGCTGAGAAGAGTTCTCATGCTCATGAATGCCATTCTGGCTTGCTCGATTCTGCTACGTATCTCCACGTCTGGGTCTAGGTCATCAGTTATCCAGCATTCTAATTATTTAAATTTCGTGACCTGTTGGATTTTCTTACCATTCACTGTGATGTTCAGGAGCACATTTGGGGTTCTGCTAACGATCATTTCCCTCGTTTTGTCCGTGCTAATCTTTAGGCCGAGTCGTTCTCATTCGGAAGATATTCTGTCTATAGGGCGTTGTAATGGTTCCTGGCCATCTGCTATTATGACTGTGTCGTCAGCGTAAGGTGACCATTGATTTTGATGCCGTCATCTGTATCTTTCAAGGCACTTTCGAAAATTGCTTCAGAGTACAGATTAAAGAGTAGGGGGGACAAGACGCAACCCTGTCTTACTCCCTTTTCTATCGGGAAATTCTGTGTAGTAGCTCTTCCCACCTTCACCGATGCAGTTTGATTTATGTATAGGTTCTTTATAAATCGTAAATCGTTCTTATCTATCATCTTACCTTGGAGCATCTTTGTTAGGCTAGTATGTTTGATACAATCGGCCTGGTAATCTATGAAGCACATGAAAACGTCCTTGCGCTGGTCTCTGCATTTCTGGAGTAATACGATAAGGCTGAAGAGTGCTTCACACGTACCTAAGTCTTGACGGAACCCAAACTGGGTAGGGCCAACGTCTCCTTCGCATCTATTGTAAATTATCTTATGAATTATCTTTAGGAACATTTTTAGGACTTGACTCAGTAAGCTGATCATTCGGAACTTACCACAGTGGTTTGCGTTTGGTGTTTTGGGAATCCGTAACAACATTGACTGGAGCCAGTCCTGTGGCATCTCGCTCGTCTCATTCATATGTTGTTGAATATTTCTACTAGTGAGTTTCTATTCTCATTATTTAGCAGTTTTATTATCTCTACATATACGTCGTCTGGACCTGCTGCTTTTCCTTGCTTGCTTTGTTTAATTGCCTTGAGGACTTCTGATTTCAGTATTTTTAGGGAGAGTTCAGTATTTTCCGCATATAGTTGTTGCGTGTAGTTCTTCCAATGATGAAGGAGTTCTTTGGGATCTGAGATGATTCTATTGTCCTCGACTATGTTGTTCAGATTGCAAGGCTTTGTTCGACCCGTAACTTCTTTCACTAATTTATGTGTGTTAAAATGATCATGTTTCTCCCAGTTCTTCCAGCTCTGTGCACCGTTTCTGTAACCATTGTTCCTTAACTTTACGGATCTCTGTCCGAATTTCTTTGTTGATCTTCGTGTACTCCATCTCGTCCTTGTTCTTGAAGGACCTACGCTTATCCATAAGTGTCAATATATCCTCTGTCGTCCATTTCTTCTTTTTGTTGCTTGGTGGACCAATTTCATTGTTTGTGACGGTCACAATGGCGTTCTTAAAGCTGTTCCAGGTGTCGTCCACGCTAGAAAGGCCTGATTTCGGGACATGGTTCCGGCGATTGCCTCATTTACCTTTTCTTTGATTCTCATCCGTACTTCAGGTTTTTTTAAGTTGTTGATATCGATTTTCTTACTAGGTCTTCGCTCTATCTTTTTTAGTTTTATTTTAAGTTTACCCACTACGAGGTTGTGATCTGACCCTATATCGGTCCCTGGGTATGTTCTTACTCCGTGCAGTCCATTCCTGTATCTGGCTGATCAATATAAAGTCTATTTGATTTCTTACGAGGTGCTCTTTCGTGTGTTGTGGGGACTGCCAGGTGTATAGTCTTCTTGGCGGCAGTTTGAACCATGTGTATGCAATGACTAGTTTTTCTTCCTGACAGAATTGTATTAGCATATCTCCCCTTTCATTGCGATCCCCCAGACCAAAGTCACCCACTGTACTCTCGACACGTCCTTGTCCACCCTTGGCGTTGAAGTCTCCCATGATTATGAGTCCTACGTTTTTCTTAATTAATCCCATTAGTTCTTTTATTTCTTTATACAGTTGCGTTACCTCATTATCGGGTTTGTCCAGGGTCAGTGCGTAGATTTGGATTATGTTAAGATCAATCTGTTCTGCTTGAACTTGTAGTAGCGCTGTTCTATCAGAGAGCGTCATAAAGTTCTGATTTGTTGGTCTGTCCTTTGACCAGGAAGCCCACTCCATTATAATGATGTGAGAGGTTGTTTCCAGAGTAATACAGTGTCGCCTTTTCTGGAGTGCATTTACCATTTTCAGGCCATCTGATCTCGCCGAGCCTTATAATGTCTATGTTACATCTTACCATTTCCTTAACCAAGTTGTCCATTCTGCGGGCGACGTATAGGCTTTTCACATTCCAAGTGCCAATTTTCAGTTTCGAGTTCATTTCCATCTGTTTCCCACTAATTAGAACCGACAACTATTCAAGAACCGTATCAATTAACATCTTCGCGCACACTCCGCTCGTCGAGTGCCATAGGATCTCCCTTTAGTGTGTGTGCCACTGTCATAAAAAAAAACAAGCAGCGGTTTCTGCCGGTTTTATGGGAGACTCTGGGATATAATTTTGCCTTTATCATCGAAGTTGCGACAAGTAATTTCAAAATATGAAACACAAAAAATGTTGAGGTGTCACTTTTATCGTGTGGTCATAACCACACACCAATTTATTTTATTTTATGTTATTTTTTATCTCTTTTTTTAAGCACAATTTGTTCCTTGGCTTATTAGGACGTAGCTTTTTTTCTTTTTAAAGCTTTATCATTGACACAAGATCTTTTGACAATAAAGCACTGTTTGATTTGATTTGATTAATCGTCTGGAAAGTTTATCTATCAGTATAAGTATAACCAATTGCTTATCTGCAAGAAAATTTTAAAACCAGTTTGGTATTACGGCATACAACTGTATGGGCCTGTTCCAAACCAAGTAACATATATATACCTCGAAATTGAAACCGTCAAAGAAGAAATTCAAATATTTGCCAAAAAATACAAAGCTAGACTTCACAACTACGTTAATGTCAAAATGCTCCATTAACCTATTGAAATGTTTTGTTATCCAAGGAAAGGTGGGTTTATGATCGGCTTCTGATTAATGATAATGTCTTAAAATTTACAAATTTCTTTTCTTCTTTCTTAACCTTATTTAACATGGCTTTTCCTCTAATTTTACAAACAAAAAATAAGGACATAAAAAGAAAATACAAATCCTGGCTAACTCCGGAGTTGATCAGGGAGAGCTTAGAGGTGAAAACTCTTTATCACCAAGCCAAAATATCAAATCAAGATAATGCTATGTTTCTTTATAAGCAACCATTAAAAAGCCACAGGAATAATATTAATGAAGCAAAGAAATTCCATAACTCCAGTAGGCTCATGAGCTCTAAGAATATGTCCAAAACCTCTTGGGAAATAATACGCTCTCATGTATATCTAACTAAAACAAAAAAAAAAGATCCTGGAATTGGTAGTATTGTTTTTGATGGTAAAAAAATTAACAGAGATTAGGAAACTGCCAATGCTTTTAATAATTTCTTCATAGGTTCTGTCCATTCATTGACTTGTAACATTGACACTAAAAATTCCACTACCATTCCGGTCACATGACATGTAATTCATTGTTCCTGTCACCATTTACTGAGGAAGAAATAACTAAATTAATAACTTCTGTCTCAAACAAAGGTTCATCAGGATATGATGATGTGCCCTCTAGTCTGCTTAAATCCTGCCAAACACAAATAATAAAGCCACTGACATATCTAATTAACCTTTCCCTTGAAATTGGCTATTTACCCTCTGAACTTAAGAAAGCTGTTATTGTGCCAGTCTATAAAAAAGGGGATACTAGTTGTTTGAATAACTATAGGCCAATAGCTTTCCTGTCTGTTTTCTCAAAATGTTTTGAGAGGGCTTTTAAAATAAGACTGGTTCCTTTTCTGGAGAAATATAAACTATTAAATGATTGCCAATTTGGGTTTAGAGCTGGAAAGTCCACAGCAGATGCCATTGTTTCCCTATACTTGAACATATTAGAAAATTTTGAAAGCAAACTAAAAGCCGTTGGAGTCTTTTATGACCTCACAAAAGCTTTTGACACAATTGATCACTCCATCTTACTAAATAAATTTAATTTCTATGGAATAAGAGGTCCAGCATATAAATGGCTCGAGACATATCTATCGGGAAGAACACAATGTGTCAAAATAAGGAGTAGAAATGGTGTCACGGTTTCTGATTGGTTAAGTCTTGCCTGTGAGGTTCCCAAGGCAGTGTCTTGGGTCCCATATTGTTCATCTTATTCATCAACGATCTTCCACTTTTTCTTAATCAGTGCTATATTACCCTATTTGCTGATGACACATCCACAATCATAGCAGGTGATGACTTCATCGAATTAAGCAATAGAGGAAATGCATGTGTGAGAGAGGTATCTGAGTGGTGCTCTAGGAATGGACTAGTTTTGAACTGCCAAAAAACTAGCATGGTTCTTTTTGCTCCTATCCGAGTAAACTATGACAGAAGTTTGCTTGTCAAAAGGGATGGTGCAACCCTTGTGTAGAGTGAGGTTGTCAAGTTCCTGGGTGTGCATCAGATGGATGACCATCTTACATGGCAAAACCATATAGATCAGGTATGCAGCACTCTGTCCTCTAAGAATTATGCCATCATGCTCTTAAAAAATTTCGTTAATAGGGATACACTGAAGGTATTTTATTATTACTTATGCATAAATTCTGTTTCATCATATGGTTTGCTGGCTTGGGGAAACTCAACACATATTGAGCGTGTTCTTATCTCTCAAAAGCGAATAATCAGGAATATGTTTGGTCTGGATTGGAATAGTCCTATAGGCCCACCTTTAAGAGTGAATGTATACTAACAGTGGTTAGTTTGTACATCCTACAGAGTTTCTGTTATGTCCATAAAAATAAAAGTTATTTCGACCTGTGTGGTGATATAAATAGTTATGAAACCCGAAATGCGAATGCCCTTTACATTCCGCAGTCAAGGGTGACTCAGGCGGCTAGAGGCCCTGGTATTGTGGCACTAAAGCTTTACAATCATCTTCCCTGGTCACTTAAAAACTTGCCAAGTCCTTTACAATTTAAATCTCATACCAAAGCGAAACTAATGAAGTGTTCCTTCTATTCTCTAAATGAGTATTTCTCACACAATTTTTGAGTGTCTAAAGAACAATTTTGAGGGCAATATGGCTTTATGTGGTATAGCTTTAGTTTTTTCTGTTATTCTGTAATTTCTAGATTTAGTGTTGTTTTATTTTATTTACTAGTTAATATTTTTGTATGACAATTCCTATGCATTTTGTATGTTTTTATGGAAATAAATTTGAATTTGAATTTGAAATAAAAAGAGGAGAGAACCTTCAGATTTGGTGTAATATCTTTAAGTGAAAATGTTCAAAAGCAGAGCATAGGGCCAAGTGTAAGTTAAAGAAGAAAACAATGAAATAAAACAGGTAGGACTTGAAATACCATGGGTGATAGGATAGGTATTTTAGTTTAAGTTTCTTAGATCCTTTAGGTTAAGGTAAAAAAGCTGATTCGTTAACTGAACCAGGAATACTATAACGTATATTAGGAAAAAATATATGAATAATTTTATGTTATGTCCTCCCTTAGACTATGTTTAATAAAACTGGATTTATTAATGACTACATTACATACACCCTACAGGAGGAAAAGGATTTTTTTTAACTTAAATTTGTGTATTTATTTAGACATAGGGATACATTGCTAGCAATATAATTAAATTGTACTTACAATTTAAATTCTACCTAGTACTAAACATATTTAGTCAACAATATGGATCAAAAATCTGTGTTTGTTGGCGAATAAACTAATTGAATTCAATTTGAATGGTTATAGGTATAGATATTAGCCCATCCAAAAAAAAAATATATAAAAAAATAAACAATAAAACCGATAATAATACATAAGTTTAAATATATACATACCACAAACTCATCCCAAACAAATATAAAATGCAGAGAAATAAAAAAGGAAAAAAGAAAAACAAAAAAAGGGAAGAGAAGAAATGAAGCAGATACAATAAAAATCAGAAATCCAAAGAAATTTACCTACAAGTTTACCTCGTAGATCATTAGGTAAAGCATTATATACTTTAGGGCCAGTGAAGCTAACATGTCTTTTTGCTGCAACATGCTTTACTGATGCCAAAGAAAGATTTTGGTTTGTGGCCTGCCTTGTACACAAAGAATGTGCCATTACATTCTTATAATAATCATTATTTAGCATAAATCGTATCACAGCTTTAATATATAGTTGTTCTACATTTAATAAGTTGCTTTCTTGAAACAATAGTTGACTAGAATATCTTTTTGTTTTGAACATAATTATTTTTATTATATATTTTTGAGCTACATCTAGACTATTTAAAACATTCTTACAGGCACTACCTCAAACAATTATCCCATAATTAATAAGAGACTCCACAAGAGAAAAGTAAATTGTTTTCAGTAATTTAAAAGCTAAATTTTGGTAGTGACATATTCTAAATGCTTGTTCCATTTTAAACATTCATCAATATAAATACCCAAATATTTTATGTACCTCACTCTTTCAACTGCGACACAATCATAAACACCCATTTCAGGTTCACAATCTACACTCTGTGGATTTTCAATTTCTGAAAGTCAAGTAATAATGTTTTTCCATTCAAGGCAAAAACAAGAAATTTTGTCTTGTCAATGTTTAATGATAACAAACTATTGTCTAACCAGCATTTTATTTTTGTATAATTGCAACTTCTGCCCTTTTAACAATTGTCTCCCATGATTCCCCTATAATCAACACTACCGTATCATCCGCAAAACAAAAGACCTCACCATCGTCCAAAATTGAAAGTATGCCATTAATATAAACATTAAACAGGAAAGGACCAAGCACAGTACCCTGCGGAACACCATACTCAACAAGGACTGAACTACTTACACACATTTTAACTTTAACTTTTTGTGATCTTTTATGCAAAAATGGCCTTATGAGGTTGTTTGCAATTCCCCTAATTCCCATTTCGTCCAGCCTCTCTAGCAAAATATGATACGCTACAGTGTCAAAGGCTTTGGCCAAATCTAAAAATATTGCCAAAACCTTTCTGCCTCTATCCAAGTTACTAACAATGGCCTCGGTCACTCGGGAAAGGGCATTCTCAGTACAGGCATTCCTTCTGAATGAATGAAGAGTGAAGGCTGTGTGCATGTACGAAATGTACTAAATGAAAAAACCTTTGTATTCCATGCAAAAATTTTTAA
>MU189868.1:0-23275 GCA_016904865.1 Pissodes strobi | reverse complement strand
TTAAAAATTTTTGCATGGAATACAAAGGTTTTTTCATTTAGTACATTCCTTCTGAAAGCAAACTGGTTTTTTGAGAATAAGTTATTACTTTCTATGAAAGACTGTAGTCTCACTTTAATGCACTTTTCAACCAGGTTGGGTTTGTTAGAGCAAAAGGCCGATAGTTTGTGGTTAACTCTATATTTCCTTGCTTCAAAAAGGAACTAAATTTGTCTTTTTAAGTATACTTGAATAAAATCCACTACTGAAAATGGAGTTGACAATATGCAACAGAGGTTTTAACAGGTGTTTGTGGCTTTGTTTAATGGCCTCAGAAGTAATTAAATCATTTCCACTTGCTCTATTATTTTTTAAGGTCTTAATTTGCAATATTAATTCATTTTCTGTAAAAGGTGTGAAATAAAAGGAATTTATGTTAGTCTTTGTTCTTTCTATGTAATTTGGTCTTGACTTTTTTATTCTGCTTGTCAAACTTTGTCCTACCTTACTAAAATAATTATTAAATTCATCTGCAATCAAGACAGGATCGGTCAGGGTTCTGCTATTTTCATCAACAATTTTTTTTATATCACAGTTGCTGCTTATGTCATTGGTGGCCTCTTTTACAATTTTCCAAGTTTTTATGAGATCATTGCAGTTTTGAATCTTTGGTTTGTAATACTGATTTTTAGTTTTCTTTATAAGCTTTGTAAGATTATTTCTATAGTTTTTGTAAATGTTAAGTATTTCTATATTATCTGGATTTAGGGTACATTGCTTTTTAAGTTTTTCTCTTTTTCTTATAGATGTTAGCAGTCCCTGAGTGATCCATGGCCTTAATCTTAGATTTTTACAACTAATCTTACAATTATGAGTACAAGTCTCCATCATATTTTGCAGAACAGTTACAAACTCCAAAGTACAGGACTCGACATCCGTAATAGAAAGTTTTCTAACTTTATATAGTCAATTTTTTGTAGTTCATTTTTTTTTTTGGTATACAAGATTTACTACCCTTAAGCCCAATATTTAATAGAATGAGATAATGATCTGTAAAATCTCTAGTTAAAATGACTGAATTTATTTCATTATATAATTCACTTTTACTTTTACATTTAACGAACAAGTGGTCAGTAAAGGTTGCTGAGCTCCCCTGCACTCTTGTGGGTGCGTTTATCATACTGGAAAAACCATAACCATGCAGCAAGCTCAAAATTCTTGTCAATTTTTCCATCATCATAATAAAAAAGTTAATACGGAGTGGACAATAATACCTGATCACCCTGTATGATATTGCTTTATGTTGGAATTAACCTATTTCTCGTTCATCAATAAATTAGTTCAATTATTGGCAAATATAATCATAGGACTTCAAATCACAATCCAACTGGATTGACGCATTCACAATCTTAAAGATCGAGACACCCTACAAAGGAAAAATCCGTCGATACACCCAAAGTGTATGTACACTGCTCAGGCATTTAAAAAATCGACCAATGCAGCCACACGGCTTGTCAATATGGCGCGGGGGGTTAAAGGGCGGACCCTATAAGGCGGAGCTACCAAGGGCAATCAGGCGAATCGTGTTGGGATTTTAAAGACCCTTCATGAAGCCCTTTGGTCACGGTATTCCGTCTGTTTACTATTGTTCAGTATCGCCGTGTATGTATTGCAAACAAGAATTGTTTTGTGTCAGCTGGTATGGAATCCTTAAAAGGACGCGGAGCAGGAAGGAAATCCTTTATGCTCTGGCTAGCAAGATTCATTATAAGTTCACGTGGCATGCAACTATTATATGAAACAACTATATCACTAAAAAAAAATTGAATAAGCTGTTAGTTCACCTTCAGTGGTTTCACTATGAAATATGGAATGTAAGGAGCGGTGCCAACCTGGGGGCATGCCTTCTAACACCTCCTCCTAAATATACTTATCCGTTAAAAATGTGTTTTAAGCTTTTTCTGTATTTTTTTTTTAAATGGGCTCGAAAATTGTTTCTTTACAGTGGAAATTATGACTCTACTTTCTATTACCATTCAATTACATACGTATTTGGTAATAGGTAGACCAGGTTGGGGTAAAATGGCGATACTAACAAAGCGGAATGAGTAAGAGTAGAAAATATTTGTTACAAACCTCAAAATAGTAAAAATATAAACCAAATGATGAATAGCGAAAAAAAAAACAATGAATCCAAAAGTGAATAAAAAATGTTGACCATCATCCTCTATACATAAAAATCGTACCGAAAGTCACCGCAGTCGTCTATAGCTGGCACAGTATGTTGCTGAGATAAACAGACGGTAGATCCAATTTTCGATGCAGGGATCATCATAATTGAGGATCATTGAATATCGTATATATTTATTTCAAAACAAAATTACAGAGTAATTGTTTAAAACACGTCAAAGTATACGACTCATTATACGACAGAGCAAGTGTATATATAGGAGCAGACTTCAATGAGTCATCAGCTTGGTATAATAAGTGTATAGTACTTAACAAGTGGCCGAGATGTAGTGTTATTGTCGCGCACATGTTTATGTACTTTTGTTTAAAGTCAATTTTTGTGTGTGATAAAGTAAACCATAAAAGCTTAAATTTGTACGAGTTGTTAATTAGTGGCTTGTGTATCTGTTCTACAAATTTGAAGAAGATTGGTCAGGTAGAGACTAGTAAAATCGAGAGTATAGAGAATGGCTATTTAGCACTGATATGTTTTTCTTTAATTCTACTGTTGGTAGTGACTCGCTCTTATCTACGTTTATTGAATTCGAATAAAATTGAACTTTTTTGTGGAACATTAATCTTCATTCATGTTTGTTTGTTGGGATTTTACTACCGGTTTGTATATATTTCTGGTCCGTTGCACCAACGTCGACGTGTCACACTTAAGAGTTAAGAATCTGATTTTAAAGAAGCCTAAATATCGAAAAATGGCCTTAGCTTTCAAGTGCTGCAAAACTAAGGCTCAAAACAATTGTGTATGTGTACAATGTTATGGTATATACCATAAAAGTTGTCTTCAAAGGCGTAGGGGAGTTAAAGTTATTCAAGACAATTTAATCTTGTGCTCAGTAGACTGCTTGGAGCGTTCGAATACATCTGATCCAGATGTAATCTCAGGTTTTAGCGAGACTTTGAGAGAGCTAAGAGAGGAACTCAGTAGCAAAACCAACCACATAGACAAACTTAGGAAAGATAATCAAACTTTCCTTGAGGAGGCGCAATCGTTGGAATGCGAGTTAGTCAATGAGAATAACCTTCTAAAGAAGCAGTTAGCTGATTTTAGCATAAAAAAAGTCAACACACAGAAAAGCCAATCTTCGGTAGACACACAAACATACTTCCAGGGTAACTTCTCCCAAGATATTGCCTCTCAAACCTCCAACTACTTACAGGAGGTTGAGGCAAGCTTAGCCGAGTTACGCAATATCGAGAGAAAATATGAGGCTAATAGAAGCATGCTGCAGATAACGTCGGAGTCACTGGCAGAACTTAAAATTTTAAATGCTCAAATGCTCACCAGTATCGAGACCCTCGACCACGAAAATAAGTTCTTGTTAAACGAGTTGGAGAGCCTCAAAACAACGCTCTCAAGCACTTTTCCAATATCGCACTCTGAAGAGAGTAACGCCACATGCTCTTTATATGATGAGCTGTTTGTCGCAGATTCTCCTCAAGGGCAAGACACCATGCTACCCTTAAATCAGTCCATGGTTCAATCGTCGTCGATATCAGTTCTCGTCAGTACAGAGAAGATCAACGTACTGGTGTTCGGAGACAAAAGTGCCCAAGGTGTGGTTCTGGAACTATTAAACCACTTGGACAATAAGAAATATTCAACTTATGGAAGGGATTTCAATACCACAAATGGCATTTCAATACCACAAATGGCAAATTGTATTTCGGAGCTAACTACTAACTTCAACTCTAACGACAGTGTCATTATTTGTTTAAATTTGACTTCTATTATTTATTTCAGTAATCGTCACTTAAAAGAACTATTTTCAATCGGAAAGTACACAAATGTGATTTTCTCATTGACATATTCAATAACGAACAGCTATGAATATTTTAGATATGTGTCATTATGCCACCAGACGATTAAGTGCAGGAGCACATCCATTAGAATTTTAGATAATACTATTGCAAATGGTAGATATAGGTTATCAAAGAAATTACTCTGTAAAAATTTGTCGTTCTTTGTCAAGTCTAGTTGTAGAATGAAGCATAATTTCTCATTGGCTTGCATTAATTATACAGAGAGCATAAATTTGATGCATGATACTGTTGACTTAACTGATTTATCTAATGTTGACTTAGCTGACTTAACCTTAAATTCTTTCCCTGATAATATTCGTGACAATGGGCCTTTTTTAGTTTAAGGAAATATGACTTGAGCATTGCTTTAGTGCTGCTAAACATTCAATCTGTTAGGAATAAAATTGACAATCTTGAGGTTTTCTTGGATACAGTAAATTTTCCAGAGATTGTGTTATTGACTGAACACTGGCTTGATGATGCTGAGCCTTTTGTTGTACCTGGCTATCAAGTTATTTCAAAATTCTGTCGTAAAAATTAGAAAAATGGAGGTACAATTACTCTCATTAACGAAAACTTATTGATCGTCCTAGATTTTAAGGCCCTGGATAAACTAGATGGGTTGTTGGTTGAGAGAGAATTTGAGTTTTCTGTTGTATTTTCACAAAAGTGCAACCTATATATTGTGTGCTTGTATCGCTCTCCGAATACATGTGTAGAACATTTTTTAGTTAGACTGGAACTATTATTATCCAGATTCTCTACCAGATCGCGACTGATTTTAGCAGGCGATTTGAACGTTGATTTCGAGGACGTAGACAGTAGAGCTACGTGCGTGCTTTCTAATGTGCTAAGCTCCTACAACTTGTTAATGCATGTTGCCGAATCCACCCGTGTAACAGTTAATTCATCAACGACCATCGACTATATCTGCTCAAACTTACAGGGGGAGGTGAATTGTAGAGTCATCGACGCTGCTCTCTCAGACCACCATGCCGTTATGGCGCAACTTCCTATAGAATCAACTAAACTAAAAAAGAAACCAGTACGTAAGAGAATCATGAGTCGTCGTAATTTTGACTCTTTCAGGCACACTTCTAACTCCATTGATTGGCAGCAAAATGGCAACACCCTTACTCTCTTCTATAAAAAAATATGTGAAGCGTTTAATATGTCTTTCCCTTTTCGTACTATCAAACCCAAAACTAAGAAATGGTGGATTACAAATGGTATACGTGTCTCTGCAGAGAACTTAGGGTGTCTTAATACTCTTCGAAAGCACTTTGCCTCTCAACCATTCCTGGCGCAGCTTTATTGTGCATACCGCAAAATTTACAAAAGTGTCTTAAAAAGGTCAAAAAAATTATTTTACTCCTCCAGGTTGAATAACGCAAGAAGTAAACACCGTGAAACTTGGAGGATCGTGAATGAGCTCGCTGGTCACTTCAGGCATAAACATCATGAATATAAACTTCATCCAAATGATTTAAATGAGTTCTACTCCTCTGTTGCCTCAAATCTTACCAAAGATATTAACACGCCCGTCGATCCTTTGTCATATCTGTCTAATTTGCGTGTGTCGAACTCTTTCTTTCTATCTCCAACGGACCCACAGGATATAAGGAGCATTCTATCCGTCATCCAAAACAAATCTTCCTCGGGTGAGGATGGGCCGTCTTTGCGGATTCTCCAGGAACTTCCTCATGAAGCGTTCGTGGCCTTTGCTAAATCTATTATTTCCTCTTTCGAATCAGGATATTTTCCAGACTGTTTAAAATCCGCAAGGATAATTCCCGTTCACAAGGGAGGCCTTTAGTGATCCTTCTAACTTTCGTCCAGTTTCACTCTTGTCTACCATCTCTAAAGTGATAGAACAGCTTACTAAAAAACGGATGATCAATTTCTTAGAGGCCAATGACACTGTTAACATTAAACAGTTTGGATTTCAATCTAAAAAAATACTTCGGATGCAATTTTCGTTTTCCTGGAGGAACTGTTGGCTGGTCTGAACGGGGGTGAGACGTCTGCGGCAGTGTTTTGTGACTTGTCGAAAGCATTCGACTGCGCAAGTCATGAAATACTGCTGAGGACGCTTTCTGCCTGCGGTTTTAGGGGGGTGGCGCTGGAGTGGATCAGATCATACCTGTCGTCTCGTACTCAGTCTGTTTCTGTGGGGGAGGATGTATCTAGTGCGATACCTATAAGTTGTGGAGTGCCCCAGGGGTCAGTTTTGGGACCCATCCTATTTTTGCTATACATCAACGATCTGATGCGACTCGACATTACGGGCTCTTTTACTGTTTTTGCAGATGACACCACAATTCTGTGGAGAGACAGTGATGTTTGGAGGCTCAGCTCCCGAATTAATTCTGACCTCTCAAAGGTGATGACATGGTGTAATGCTAATCGTTTATGTTTCAATATCTCCAAGACCCACATTGTTACGTTTAAGAATCTTACACTTCGAGGGATTGCCATTGGACACCATATAGTGGATAGTACCTCTAGCGTTAAATTTCTAGGTCTCAGTATTGATTCAAACTTAAAGTTTGATTGCCACATTTCGCAACTTACAAGGAAACTTGCGTCTGGCGCATACTGCGTGCGAATCACTTCCTTGCAGCTGGGCAGACAAATAGCCAGCTGGTGAAGTCACACCTTCGGTACGGCTTGCCGTTTTGGGGAGCATGCACAAAATGTTTGTTTCGGCAGGTTTTCATTATGCAAAAGAGAGCACTTCGTTTTCTGTGCCAGATCCCTCCAGGAAACAGTTGCAGACCACTTTTTATACAAAACAGTATACTGACGATCCCTTGTCTGTATGTTCTTGAAACTGTACGCCTGATAAAAAAGCACTTGTCGAGGTTCTCTCCCAATCAAGACATTCATCTGACTCGTCAGGGTAACAATATCAGACTTCCAATACCACACTTTGCCATGATCCATCGGTCCTTTATATACAGTGGAACTAAATTTTATAATCATTTACCACAAGACATAAAACTTGAACCTAATTTAAAAAGGTTTAGAGTTAGGTGTCGTGATCTATTGGCTGTGTGCGCTTTCTATACCGTGGACGAGTACTTGAATTGCCGGTTTTAAGCGAACTTTCAGGATTATCAAGACCAAATGTTACTTTAGAATATTTCGGTTCCTTTTATTTTGTTTGTTCATTTTATATGTTCATTTTTTAACCCCATCCAATCTGACATTTAAATATGTTTTATACAAAATTTTATTATTATTTTAGTTTTTTTTTCTTTTAATTATTTTATATTCATCTAGTATTAACACGTCTGTAGTTGTCCAATTATTAATAGTTTGTAACAGTTCGATTTTGCCAATTTTAAAATTTCATTTATATGCCGCATTTAGGGAAAAACCCATGCTGTATTTTACACTCATCTGTTTATTAATTCTGAATTTAATAAGTCGCTTGAAATTGCCTCTTTTCTCAATGTAAAATTACCTATATTTTAAGTATAGATTAGCTATATATTCGTATTAGCTTTTAGAATCGATTGTGATTATCTATTTTAGTTGATAAGCGATGTATGTACCTTATTATTAAGTTAACCTGGCTTGATTTGTCGATTTATATTTTTAAAGAATTCAGTTAGCCTGCAAATACGTTGCATATGACTTATTGAACCATAATTTAATTTCAGTTTGAATATTCTATTACCTTTTGAGAACCCTAGGTTGATGTTCCGGAGATCGTTTTTGGACCTCTGCTTTAAATATATTTCTGGTTCGGTACAGCGGACCAGTTTTTTGTAAGGTTTTTGCAAAATAATAGGAATGGGCTAGGTATCGCGCGTTTTTCATTCTCGGTTTAGATTTTTGAAGGTTTATTATTTCTGTCAGAGCATTTCCTAGCCTTTCTGGAAGAATGTAATTTTAGCTCACTACTCGTGGCTTCCGTCGTCATTTATCACCATAATAAGCGAGAATTAAGGCGTTTATTTTCTTAGAATTATTCCTTGTATCGAAACACTCGTCAAGTTTTCAGCCCATGACTACTTGTGTCGTATTTAATTTAAGGCAAAGTGACGGAAGAGGGAACGAGGTCTTTTTTAGTTTTGTTCGCCTGGGGAACGTTTGCCAGTATAGCGAGAAACTGCACGTTTTGCGTATTGTGAAATAATACAACCCTTTTTGAGGGGATTTACCGTGCGTTTCTGTTTGTGTTTTGACACGACTGATTATTCGGGCTCTACAAGCTGTACTAGGTAAGCATTTTCTCTGGATTCCTTTTTCTGTGGCCTATGAAGCACTTGACCGCCATTTTGCTAAAAATTTTTATTTCCATTATTTATAGCGGCTTCCACGTTCGTCCCATAAGACCGAGACCGTCGAATCTCCTCTAATATACCCTCAAGTCCGAATCTGAGGTAAATATCGCTACCATTTTTGCCTAAATTAATGAAATTGACTGCTTATCTACCTTTTATTTTTTTTGTGCACATAACGCCATTTGCTTTTCCCATGTGTTATCTTATCTACTCCATTTTACCTGATCCGAATTTTTATTTTAATGCAACTTTAATTTTGATCATATGGGGAAGTTATATATTCTTTTAGGGGTGATTCATATCTATCTTTTTATATTCAAGTTGCCGGAACTTTAATATCTCTTTTATTTGCTTTATTGCACTGTAAGTCCATGGGGTTTTTTGTCTGGGAAAATTTGTTTTATAAAGAAGATGTATTTATGCAAAGAGGGAGGGGGTCTATGATTTTTTTTTATTAAAGTAAGGGGGTCTATGATTTTTATTAAAGTAAGGGGGTCTATGATTTTTTATTAAAGTAAGGGGGCTTCATTTAATGCGTACTGGATTATTTCAGGGTCCTTCTGCTGGGCCAGAGTTTATTTGAAGGACTGCAATTTTCTTCTACTGGGCAGAAATTTACTTGATCAACCAATTCCTTCTGCTGGGCCAGTAGTTTACCTGGTGAACCAATTTCTGCTGCTGGGCTGGAACTTCTTTTACTAGGCCAGAACTTCTTCTGCGGGGTTAGAACTTCTTCTGCTGGGTCAGAACTTCTTCTGCTAGGCCAGAACTTCTGTTAAAGAACTGCTGTGGTTCCCGCACTAGAGGCCATCGACAGAGTTCGACGTTCGACGACGGGATTTGGGTATATGTTTTATGTTTCATTGTGTCTTATGTTTAATCTTCGCTTACTTTTATTGATATAAATCACACATTGAATTGAGGTAGCTCATTGATTTTAATTAATTTAATTTACATTTTTCAAATTGCTTTGATTTGTTTTCTCATTTTAAAAGATAAGTGCGGGCTGGATAACTTCATTCTTTTCATTAATTTTTCATTTCATTAATTAGTCGGCAGATATAACTGCTCTGAATGTTATCTTTTTATCATATGAATCAAGCTAACCATATTTTTAATCTGATGTGGTGCTTTTATTAACTTCTCAAGTTTTTTTTTTGATCTAATCATTGTGTCCGCTCATTGCGGCATATTATCACCATCAGTGCAGCTATTAGCGCACGCATATCTAGTTGTAAGAAGCTTAGTCTGCGCCAAGTGTTCACTTTGATAATTAGTGTTTAGTGCATTTAGTGATAAGGCATATAGAACTGAGGTTTTCCAACTGAATTGGTCTCTGTACGTACAATCTTCATATTGTACTCAGTTTATTTTATTAATTACTTTAAATCATTTAACATTCTTTTGTCTACTCAACCACATTTTTTTTTTAATATAACCATTTTCTCCAGATAGATTGTTGCTGTGTTTGCAAAAAAAAAGAATTTAGTAGCAAATATAGTGTCCATTAAATTTTTAGATTGTATTTTTTTTGATAGGTTAAGTTAGTTGATTATAGTGCCATAATTATTCTCTTTTATTTTTTTTGATAGTTTGAAATTAAGAACCGGTTAATTTTATGAGCGAATCTAGCCACTCGGTACAACACCTGCCGAGCTTTTTCCGTTTAGCTGGCTAGAACGGGTGGCGCTCAAACGACCCCACGACAGGGGCCGGGCTTTGTAACGCGACTCTCCGGGGCTAGGTTCAATTTTTTTAATTAATTGGGAAAAAAATTTTGGGGTTCAATCTAAAAAAAACGTGTTGCAAGTTAGATATACTAACATTCTTTTGAAATCATGTAATATAGAAGTAACTTTTATTGTATAGAGGTATCTTCACTGTAAAATTATCAAATAGGTAGCTTTTGCCTATATCTTCGAGTTCGTAGCATAAGACTTTGCTTTGTCAATTGAATTGTAAATTTATGACAATAAAGCTTTATTGAATTGAATTGAATTGAATATAGTTACAATGTTTTTGATTTTATATAATATTCATTTATATTATAAGGTTCCATGTGACATAACATTTTAAATAATTTTCTATTAAATATTTTAACATTCGTTATTTCCATTATTTTATTTGGTAAATGGTTATAAAACTTTATGCATGCGTAAAAACAATATTTTTCAGTTAGTGTTAACTTATGAATAGGGAAATTATATTGTACTTGATGGCCTCGAGTGTAATTAAGAACTGGGAAAAAAGATCTGGATTTCTTTTCAGGAACATAATGTGTTCGAAAACTGAAACTGCGGGAGCAGTTAAAATATTAGATACTTGACTTGAAAATACCACGACAACTTGAGTAAGGTCTTGTTTTGTTAATTATTCTTATGGCTGATTTTTGGTTTATGAAGACTGAATCGATGTTAGAGGAGCTGCCCCAGATGATGATTCCAAATTTTAAATGAGAATAAAATATACCATAGTAGGCTACCTTCAATGTTTCTATGGTGGAGTGTTGGGCCAATACCCTTTAGGCGTAACATGCCGAAGCTAGTTTTTTATCCAGATATACTAGGTGGTCATCGAAAGTTAAGCTTGAATCTATGTAAATTCCCAGTAATTTACTACAAACACTGATATTTATTTCATCATCACCCAATTTAATTGTTTCTGGAAATATTGAATTGTCTCTCTTTGTTTAAAAAAATACGCATTGAGTTTTTGTGACATTTAGTGTTAATTTATTTTTTGAAAACCGCGCCTCTAGGCATTTGAAATGGTGGTTATATGAGACTTCTAGTGCATCTATTGTGCTTTCTTGCAATACTACATTCGTGTCATCAGCGTAGTTTACAAGTATGCAGCCATCTTTAAGGGCAAATCATTTAAAAAAATAACAAAAAGCAGTGGGCCCAATATGCTGCCCTGGGGTACGCCCCAAAGAGCCCGTTGTTCCTCTGATAGGACTTGGTGACCTGCGGACCCGATTCTGACCACTTGGGATCTTTCATTATGGTAGGACTGCATCCATGAAAATGCAGTTCCCCTTATTCCATATTTAAACAATTTGTCCATAAGTAGCTGATGTTCGAGACCGTCAAACGCCTTGGAAAGGTCCAGAAACATCCCACAGACCCTCTGGCGTCCAAAACAGGCCCGATGAAGTCCTGTATAGCTGTTTCTATTGACTTGCCCTTTAGAAAGCCATGTTAGAATTTATATAAAGTTTTATTCTGGGTTAGCAAAGTTAATATTCTGTTATACATTGCCTTCTCAAAGAATTTGGAAAATGAAGATTGCATGCTAATTGGTCTGTAGTTTGACATTAGTTCTTTATCACCATTTTTAAAAATAGGAGTTACAATAGAAATTTTAAGGTCCTTAGAAAACTTGCCTACCCTAGACGAAGTATTTATTACATGACATAATAGAGCGACAATTGAGTGTATATATACATTTTTTTAAAAGAAATTAGGGATTTCATCTTTGCCTGATTTTTTGTTTTTAAGGTTGGTTATAATTTCCTGTTGAGTTGGGTCTATTAGATAAATAGAGTTTAAGGATTATTGAATGGGCAGAGTAGAGAGTGCATTGTTGGGTGGTCTGACAGCACAATTTATAAAATAGTTATTGAAATTATTGGCAAGTAATAAATCATTAAGCTTGCTCTCGGTGCTATACAAGCTTTTTACCAAAATAATAACAGAGAAGTTGACTAACAAATTAGACCACTATCAGTCAAGAGAACAAGCTGGCTTTAGAAAAAGCTTCAGCACTTTAGATCACCTTCAAGTAAGGCGAACGCTGATAGAAAAAGTAAACGAATATAGCATCAAAATTTGAATCGCGCTCGTAGACTATGAGAGTTTGAAAATGCTTTGAGCAACTGTCGAATATACAGTAGGTATGCGACACTCATCCAAAAAATTTACAGTAGAGCAGCGTTCCAGAGAGAAAACCAACAAAATTCCAATCAGACGCGGAGTCAGACAGGGAGACACATATGTCGCCTAAATTATTTACACTGGCTTTAGAAGACGTATGCAAGGAACTTAACTGGAAAGATAAAGGAATAAAGATAGATGGCGAATATCTTAATATCTACGCTTTGCCGATGATATAGTGCTGATATCATCCAATGAGGAAGACCTAAAGGAAATGTTAATAAACCTAAACAGCAAATCCAAGGAAATCGGACTAAAACATTTCAAAAACAAAATACATACATGACCAACGAAGATGAAAATGACAATAACACCCTAAAGATAGATAATAACATTGTCGAAAGGACAAACTCATACATATATTTAGGTCAAAAATTAACAATCTCAAAAGACAACCTCAAAGCAGACCTAGAAAGAAGAATATCGTTGGCATGGTTGGCATTTGGCAAACTCCGCAATATTCTGACATCAAACGCACCATGCACCCTGAAAGCACGTACATTCGACCAGTGTGTGCTCCCTGCACTCATGTACGGGATGGAAACATGGGCACTAAATAAAGAGATTATAGGGGAAAGGGGTCGAATATCGATCACTTAAGATATAATATACGACAAAAACAACACTTTCACAAAACTCTGTTATTTTATGTATTGAACATAAACTTTATTATCCCAAGAACATAATAACACAAACAAATCCTCTGTATCTTAATCAGAAAAAAAAATAAAAATATAAAAAAAGAAGGTATTACTGATCGATATTATTCATCCTATAGTCGGCTAATATCGATCATATATGAGGGTAATATCGATCAACATCTATGGACATGCTTCACACGAATCCAGGTCTTCTGGCCGAGATACTGCAGAACAGGCAGCATGAAGCCAATTGTCACATGATCTACACCGCCACCACAGTTCATCTGCTGTACCAGTTTCCACGCATATTGGACATAACTCATTCACTTTCTTAGGCTCCCCATCATGTTGTTTAGGTTTGAACTTCTTAATTTGTTTTTTAGCTCCTGCTCTTCGTACCGATTTTCCTTTTTGAAATAAATATCTTGAAGCTTCTTCAACTTTCTTTTTCTCCCTCTTTTCTTCCTTCTCCTCCAAAGATGCCTGCAGCGGAGTGGACGTTAGTATTTGAGATGATTGTTTCTTTCTCTTAGGGCGTGGTTTTTCTGTTAATCGGGGTGTCGAATGAAAGTCTTCAAAAGATGTGCTCTTTAATTGAACGATCTTGTCTTCATCATCATGCATTATCGTCGAAGACTTCTGTTATTGCTGATGATAAAGAATCACTGGAAGATGTCCTTCGTTGACGTCTCTTTCTCTTCGATCGCGCAAGTGGCTTTTTGTTACAGGCTTCCAGTGGCGGTGTAGCTTGTCGCATATCCATTTCATCATGTCTGCTTGATGGATACTATGGGTCTGGATCTCAACTTGTTCCGGGCTTCAGATCTAAATAAATTGTTTCTTCGGGAAGCTCGCCCAGTTCGTTGGCTTCTACCTGAATATCGGAATTTGGTTCTTCTGGTATTTCCGTAAACTCTTCTTCTCCAAATACGTTTCTGTTTAACGGAAAGATCCCCGTATTTTTAAATCCATTCAAACCTTTTTCTTTGGAAGTGATGCGATTGTACGCTTTACCAAAGAGCTCTGCAATGTCAGTCACCTCAATTTTGTTATAATGATGGGACTTCATATAAAGATCACATTCTTTGCTATATGCTGTCTTCAATGAACTGAAAAACGTGACGTCCACAGGCTGGAGCCGGTGAGAGGTGTGTGGGGGTAGCGAAACAAGAATGATTCCGTTTTCACGGCAGAACTTATAGGACTGCAAGGAGGAGTGTGTGGCGTGGTTGTCCAAAACCACTAACACGGGATCTTCCGTTGAACCATTCACATATTGAGCGAAATGCTTCAACCATTCCAGGAATAGAACTTCCGTGATCGATCCTTATTTTGAGCAGCGGTAGAATGCGTCTACGGGTACATTTTTTTCCAGAGCGTTGTTCATACGCTCGCGTTTAAAAATTAACATGGGAGGCACGAACTCCCCTGCGGCACTCATACAGCACACAATAGTGGTTGTCTGACCCCTTTCGCCACTTGTAATCGCACCCACCTGTTTTCTGCCTTTTTCTGTCAGAATTCGATGAGGTTTATGCACTCCACTAATGCCAGTCTCATCCACGTTATAAATACGCCTCGCAGGAAATTTCTATTTTTCAAAGACCAGTTCTAAATTGTCGTAAAATATGTTCACATTCTTTCGATTAAATACCATTACCCGGTTGAGACTCGTAGCTTCAGGACGCCTCAAAGAAATTCGTGGATGTCGAGCTAAAAATCCACGCAGCCAATCCTTACCGCAGCTTTTATTTTCAACATTAAAATTATGTCGTAAGTTTTTTGCAACGGCATATTCGAAAGCTAGTTCTTTGATTTTAGTTGGTGTCAACCCATAGAACATGTTCGACAATTTTAAAATGTGATTGGCCAGCTCTGTTTCCTGGTCGTCATTTAATACAGGCTTCCTTCCTAATTTCAATTTCTTGCTAGGATATCTGTTTTTTAATCTGTCGCACAACGTAGCATATGGTACGCCATTCAATTTAGCTGACTTTCTGATGGAGTGTGTCTGTTGATTAACTGCCTTGACAGCCCGCTTCATGTCTTCTTCTGTCCATGCAGAGCGATTTGTCTTACGAGAATATTTTTTTTGGGGCATCTGCAAAGAATGAAGAACAATGAGGGTAAAATCGATCATAGGCGGGTAATATCGATCATGCTGGCCGATATTACCCGTGAGTGGACGCCATTGCTTCGACATAAACATCTCCTAAACTCAAAGAACTAAAATTTTCGTAAACAGTGTATAGAATACCTTGGGGTACCATGCAACAAATAGTACAAAAGTAGCTTAGGATTTTCAAACATCAACAAGCACATACCTTATCCAATGAACCGGAAAAATAACAAAAAAATTGCCCAAAAACTGTTTGTGGCCGTACACACTCGGCGTTGCAATGAAACTGCCCGTTGTTGCCGTTGGTAATTTGCATGTACCTTAAGAGATGGCAGCACTTATTGTTTCATTTGATAGGTATGTAGGGTTGGGTAAAATTAAGATGATCGATATTAGACGCTGATCGATATTCGACCCCTACACAAATTACAGGTCACTCAAAGAGCAATGGAGAGACGAATGCTAGGAGTGGGCCTCCGAGACCATAAAAGAAATGAAGATATACGTAGGCAGTCCAAAGTAACCGATGTAGTAAGAAGAATCTGTAAATTGAGGTGGAGTTGGGCTGGTCACCTTGCCGGAATGCCGGACAATCGCTGGACTCGTCGAATCATGGAGTGGCGGCCGCGCACCAACAAGAGAAGCAGAGGACGCTCGCCAACAAGATGGACCGACGACATAAAGAGACTAGTCAGCACCAATTGGGGACAACGGGCCCAGAATAGAGAAGAGTGGAAAAGAATCGAAGAGGCATGTACACAAAGATGGACACAAATCTAGGGGAGGCTAAATCCGACTATGGATTGAAATGCTGAATATGATGATGATGATGAATAAATCATCGTCAATTGGGAGAATATTTTTTTGGTCTTTATTACGATTAGTTAGCTCACCTATGATTTGCCAGGATACTTTAGATTTGCTGTCAGCAGAAGCTAGTCTTCTTTTTATGGTGTCATTTCTTGATTTATTTAACAGACTTTTATAATGATTTTTGAGATTTACATATTCATTTTTGCAATCCCGATTGTACAAGGACAGAACATAATACAAATCAAGTTGCTGTCTACAAAGTTCTATTTCTTGAGACCAAGTAAATTGGTAGGTTTTATTTATGTACTATTTTACTAATGGAAAGTGTAAGTGAAAATAGTGTAGAAATATACCTGAAAAGAAAGCCATTTTATATCAAGTGGTTTGTCGTGGTATATTGATTTCCAATCTGCTTTATTTAAGTCTCTTAAAAGGTTATTTATATTGTAATCACTAAAAGTTCTGGAATAAACATATGATATAGTTATTACGGTTTCAAAATACATATTTATAATTTGGCCAATGTGATCAGAAATATGTCCATTTACCAAGTTTTGTGGTTTTAGAGTTCTCCGAGTAACTTGTGTGACAAAGTAATTGAAAGAGTGATAAGAAAATTTGAAAATCCCCATTGGGAAGGCGGTATATCGCAAATATTATGTATTTGTCGTCATCACCTGTATTACTGGATTTTATTGCAGCACATTCTATGTTAAAGGGTACTGATAATCTTGAAATATCAGGTCTTGCATTACATGGAAGATGGTTCCTTGCGTAGATAGCCACATCAACATGTGGTCCAACCTCACGGCAGAAGCATGAAATAAGGATAAATCCATTTATTGTGCGGGTGTTTATTTGATTTTCTCCATGCCAGTGTTCACTGGCTCACAAAACACATCTATAGGATGTGTGGATAGAAGCTTTTCTAGTTCACTGATGCAATTGTTCAAAAAACGTACTTTTTTGTGGAGCACACTTAGTTTTGACTTGTTTTTGGTATTATTTGTTTCAAGGAAAGCTTGTTCTGGGCGATTCAGTGAAGCATTCCTTACTGAAAAAACTCATTTGCTTTCTTCAGGAAGTCTTGATGCATACGAAAGTAGAATCTGCGTATGCCAACGTTACTCGGCCAGAATGTCTCATCATACATTTCATCCTTCTTTTGTATTGGGGCTACCACTACAAAAGCTTTTAATTGGTTTTCCGCCATTGGTAGTTCCTTAACTGTGACATTCACGTTTTCAAACCCAGGTTTGTCCTTAATATATTTATTGATCATAACTTCAGATGCACCTCTTTTCACCCTGTATATGTACAGCCATACACGTCGTTCTCCTCCAGTGAAGCCTTTAGTTTCTTCGTTTGTATGTACACTTCCAGTACCAAGCTTTTTTGGTTTGGGTTTCCTATTTCTGTGGTATCTAGGTTGTTGGAAACCTTCGAAAATTTCATAATCATCACTTTCGGATTCCGTATTTTTGTTTATGTTTTCATTTATGAGGTTTCTTGTAAATGTTTGGGTTTGAGATTGTGTTTTGGGTATTTGATCTACTGGTGTTTCTTGTTGGGTCATTTGACCTACGTGCCTCGCTACGTGCCTGCTGCTATGTTGATTTGCTTGCAAATGTGCCAATTTTTCTTTGTATGTTTGTTTATTATTGTTTTTGTTTTTTAACCTTACAATATTCTCTATTAAGAGACTGTTATTTTGTTTTAGTATATTATTTTTATCAATCATTTCTTCCATTAACTGTTTTAGGTAACGAATTTTCATACTTTTTGCTTCATTGTCATTATTCGACTCGTTTGGGACTTTCTCCTCTGTTTGCGTTTCCTGTTCGGATTTGCCGCCACAGGTGCATTAAACAAGATTTTTGCTATCATTCACTACTTTTAGCCGTGTTACACCTAAGGCACAAGAACTATGAAACATGTAGTTACAAATTATACACTTAACACCGGATGTAACACCATTTTTACAGTATTTACACCGTTTTTCTTCAGGATCGTCGGTCGGAACTACTGTATCGTTCGCCATCTTGAATTTTACTATAGATAAGCTAGCTAGCAGAATATAAGAATATAAAAAGTTTTACAAAGTAATCAGCAAAGAAAAAGGTGCATTTTTAGGACATCAGATTCACTGTAGAGGAGCGGCCAGATGAGCACGAGGGTGAGCATCTCAGTCTTCGAGGCGAGGCGGCTAGAAGTGATGCAAATTCATTAAATAATAAATCAGCGCTAGCGTTTTAAATAAATGTATCATTTATTCCTGAACTGAAACGTATGGTGTTATGTTATGGTGATAGGTATTTATGCTCCCAAGAATCCAAAATATTGGCCCAAACTTTCCCTGATAAGTAGGGCACAATATTATAATGTGGCTAAAGTTATTTTGTTTAATTGTTGGATCTCAAATTTAATTTTATGATCATTCTCTGACAGCAGGCTATCAATTCCGTGGTACCAGAACCAAATGTCTGCCCCCAATAGGGACTGTCCATAAAATTAAATATGAAAATTTTCCAATTTTTTTTTTCACATCTGACATATCCTACTGGACATTTTGATGTGCGTTAACGATATTTTGTACGAAGTAGTCAGGTAAGATATCCGTTATGAAATAGGTAGCAACCGAGGCTCAGGAATGGTGAAATGTTCAACCAGGATAGAGACAGAAGAGTTCCTCACCAACACTGAACACTCACAGCTGACTTACTAAGCCACACTAGAAAGGCTTATCAGAATGATGGTATTGGCAGTTGTACCTCACAGACACAGACTCAATCCTAGTTGGTAGCTATGTCAGAGAATTCAAACACTGGAATCCGAGTTGAAAACCTCTGCAGATAGAAACTCGACTAACCCAAATACTCAAATACTCCGATTGAACAGAAACTAATAATTGAAAATCTGTTCTCGGAATACCAAGAACGAGAATCTCGCAAATGCAACTTTTTAGTGTTCAACTAAATACTCAGGAAGTTGCTGTAAAAGTAGCCAAGCAGTGTTTGCAATCAGACACATCTCAGTTGAGCGCGCTTGATTTCCAGGCTTTTAGGCTGGGCAAAGCTAACAATAGCACAAGACCAATAAAGTTCTGTGGCACTAAACATACTACAGAACTCTAAACAACTAAAGAATAATGGCGAGCTTAATCAGCTATCCATTTTGGGAAACAAGACCCCCCAGCAACTCCAAGATTACCGTAAAGTAAAAGAAGAAATGAAGGAGCGTGTCAGTGCAGGAGAGTCGAACCTAAAAATCAACTACCGTAATGGATCACCTGTCATAGTCACTGACAGATCAATGTCCACAACCAATACTTTAAACTAGCAGATTTGTCTAATGGGTCTTTTGAAATTATAAATATCAAAATGTCAGAGGCTTAAATACCAAGACTAATGAGTTTTTTAAGTCTGTATCTACCTGCGAATACCATGGTAAGCGGATGGGTTGTCCGTACACCATCTCTGCAGCAGTTGCATCGAGATCTTCCTTCCAGGCCATTCGAACGCCTAGCATGACCGTCGGTAGGCTCTCGGTCCAACGAATCTGGTGGCATCTTAAAGCTGCCTTCAGTTGGCGGTGAAATCTCTCGACCATTCCATTGGCTGTGGTGCGGATGTGGGTGGTTCCTATCAATTTGGTAAGGTGCCTGAATAGATGCGACTCGAACTGGCGGCCTTGGTCGGTGGTGACTCGCAATGGAACGCCAAACCTGGATATCCAAACCTCATAGAATGCCCGTGCGATGGTGATTGCTTCCTGGTCTTGCAATGGTACTGCTTCCGGCCACCTGGAAAATCTGTCTATCATGGTGAGACAGTACCGGTATCCTTCACATAGCGTCATCACCACTATGTCTAGGTGGACGTGGTCAAAGCGGCTAGACGGCGGGGCAAATGTCCCGACGGGGCTTTTTACGTGACGCGTGATCTTGGAACGCTGGCATTCCGGACAGGTTTGCGTCCACTTCCTGCAGTCCTTCTTGATGGAGGGCCACACGTACCGTTGCGTTACCAGCTTGACTGAGGCTTTTACGCCAGGATGGCTTAGGCGATGTACGCTATCGAACGCTGTTTTCTTGAAGGGTGTCGTGATGAAGGGTCTAGCGGTAGGTGTCGAAACGTCGCATCAGAGGGTGCAGGTGCTGCCAGAAACTGCAATCTGTTTCAGGTTTAGTCCTGTTGAACGATCCTGTCGTAGTCTGACCAACTCTCCGTCGGTGCGCTGCGATGTTGCTAGGGCCTCATAGTTGATTGACGCATGGATCTCCTCGATTCTGGAGAGTGCGTCGGCGACTACGTTGTCGCTGCCAGCAATGTGTCGAACATCGGTTGAGAACTGGCTGATGAAGTCCAGGTGTCGGAACTGTCGAGACGATATCTGTGACGTCTTGTGGCGGAAGGCGTACGTCAATGGCTTGTGGTCTGTAAAAATGACGAATTTTCTTGCCTCTACCATATGCCTGAAATGCTTCACAGACAGGCACATAGCAAGAAGTTCACGGTCATAGGCACCATACTTGCATTCTGTAGGGCTGAGCTTCTTGAAAAAGAATGTTAATGGTCGCCATTGTCCTTCTACTCACTGTTGGAGGGCGGCGCCGACTGCGAAATCTGAGGCGTCGCAGAAAATAGCGAGCGGTGCATCAATTTCTGGGTGTGACAGCAGCGTCGCTTAAGCCAACGCTTCCTTGCAGGCCTCGAACGCGGCGGTGGCTTCCGGAGTCCAGAGTAGTGGTGCCTTCCCATTGACCTTGTCTTTGAGAAGGTTGTTCAGCGGGGCTTGGGTCATTGCTGCCTTGGGAATGAACCTCCTGTAGAAATTTAGCATCCCCAAGAATCGGCGCAGCTGCTTGGCCGTATTAGGCTTCGAATAGGCCCGGATTGCTTCGACCTTCTCTGGTAGGGGTCGCGTGCCACCACTGGAGACGAGATATCCCAAGAATTTCACCTCTGGTTTTCCTAAGACGCACTTGCTGGGGTTTAGGATGATACCATACTCCCTGAGTCTCCGGAAAAGTACCTCCAGGTGCTGAAGGTGCTCTTGGACTGACGTTGAGGTGACGAGGATGTCATCGATGTAAGTGTAGCAGAAATCCAGTCCTCGGGTAACCTCATCCATGAAGCGTTGAAATGTTTGTGCTGTGTTCCTGAGTCCAAATGTCATGAACGGAAACTCAAACAGGTCGAATGGCGTGGTAATGGCGGTTTTCGGGATGTCCTCTTCAGCAACTGGAATCTGGTTAAAGGCGAGTATTAGGTCTATGGTAGAAAAAATGGATTTACCTTGCAGCTCTTGAGCGAAGTCCTGGATATGGCGGACGTCATACTGGTCGGGACAGGTACGGCTGTTCAGGGCTCTGTAATCCCCACATGGTCTCCATTCGTCGTCATTCTTTGGAACTAGGTGTAGTGGTGCGGACCAGGGGCTCTTGGATGGACGTGCAAGGCCTAATTTGAGCATGGCGTCGATTTCTGCTTTGGCTGCTTTGAGTTTGTCGGGTGCCAGGCGTCGCGGTTTCTGTGCAACCGGTGGACTAGGTGTGGTGAGGATGTGGTGCTTGGTTTCATGTTGAATTCCACTGAGTGCGCCGTCTGGTCGTGTGATTTCTGGAAATTTTTCCAGAATCGTATGGAAGGGTGATGTGCCACTGATAACTTTGATTGTCTGAGCTCCATACTCAGTCACGTCGCCTAGTGAAGTAAGCTGTGTCGTGGAGTCTAGGAGTTTGCCTCTCTGCAAGTCTGGAAGTAGCCCATAGTGTGCTAGGAAGTCTGCTCCTAGGATGGGCTTGGAGACGTCGGCGATGACAAACCTCCATGGGAAATCGCGACGCAGTCCAAGGTCTAGATTACGTGTAATTATCCCGTATGTGGCTATAGGCGAACCATTTGCAGCTGAGAGTTCATAGGCGGACTTGGTTTGTTTACCATGCACTTGGTGCCGCGGGAAAACGCTGCGGTCGGCGCCAGTGTCAATCAGGAATTGGATATGGGTTTTGCGGTGGCAGACAAACAAGCGGGGCGAGTTGTTGCGGCGAATATCATTAGCCGCTTCTAATGACCGCCGTTGTCGTTTCCCTGGGTCCATGAACAAGGCGCGGTGCATTTGCGAGCTGCTTGTTTGAAACGCCAATGGTACCAGTACATACCAGCAGGAGGCGATTCTCTGGGCGCGAATAGAGATCTCGGACGCGATTGTGATCGCGGCCGGAACTGTGAACGCGGGCGATGGTCTCCTCTAGGTGCGCTCATGTCCTGCTTGAGGCTTGCAAGCTCTCCTTTTACGTCGGAAAGCTGTAAAGTTAGCTGCTGTATAAGCGTATGGAGGCTGGTTTCCTGAACCGTAGTGGAAGCAGCTTCCCTAAGAGGTTGTTGTGTAAGCGTACCTAAAATCGGCTGTATATCGTCTGGTAGGCGTCTTACCCAAATGCTTCTCAGCAAGGGCTCTGGCACAATTGATCCTGCTAGTGCCTGTAGCCGTCGGAGGAATTGCGAGGGTTTGTCGTCGCCCATGATTTCAGTCTCTACAAGCTGCCTGATTTTCTGCTCCTGGCTGATGCTTAACCGTTTAATGAGTTGCCGTTTGAGTTCATCATATGAGTCGTTGTTTACTGGCTGGGTCACTACGTCGCGGTCTTCCTTGATATACCGCGGAGGCAATTTTGCGTGAATCTCTAAGTAGATATCGCTGCTGCGTATCCGTGATGTTTGCCCGATGAAAACACGCTTCGACGATCACGAACCATAATTCGGGGTCCGTCGGGTCAAGACCGGGAGTCGCGGCGCGGAATTTGTCGCGATCGGGACTAAGGCGTCACTAGCTACTACACTACCTAGAAAACAGATCAACAAATATCGCTTGTAATGTATCCATATATCGAGCCTGTTACTGGTTTAATCAATTGCATAATAAAACTGATCTAGATATATTCAACTGCTCTATTTCTAGCTTTAAGAAAAAATTATTATCTAATATTCCTCAGTTTTTGTGACTTTTTGTAATTTTCAGCTTTACCTAACAATAACTACTTAAATCTATATAAATTGTTTAATCATTCCATTTGAATTACATTATATTGTTTTCCTGTTGTTGCTTGAATCTTCATGTCTGACTATTGGTAGTGCGCATGATGCGTTTTCTCTATTTGTGTATGACTTAGATTAAGATTTAGATTTGTAGTTTAATTGTAGTTCAATTGTCTTTATTATGGGATTTCCTGTTAGACAATAAATATTTTTGAATTTTGAATTTTTATTGATTGAACCATTGAAGTTTTCGAAAAGATTCTCTAAAAACAATATTTCAGAGCTCGAACCTTAGGGCGGCGATTTATAATAGACAGACACTACTGCAAATTATGGACGTGTATTAAATAGAGTTCAATATCATTTTGGAAACAGGGGATCTGATTTAGCGACATCCTATTAGCGCTGG
>MU189867.1:524-48042 GCA_016904865.1 Pissodes strobi | reverse complement strand
CCCTATTAAATTTCAACAAAATCGGTAAAAGCATATTTAAGATATAAATAACAATATCGATTTTATCAAAAAAGTTTGGAAATGTAATAAACCGGTTTTTACTTTTTTTATCGAAAACAACGCAAGATACGAAAGCAACTCAAGAATCAAAAATATTGTATTTTTAGTTGCTTAATACGAGAAAAATATAAAATGTTTGAAAAAGTCAGCGGCGCACACTTTTTTTGTCAATAATATTCGGTATGATGCCCTCCGGGACGCCACTGGACTTTATATTTTAAATCTAATTAAGGCTAAATGAGCCCCTTATTACTACAGATAACCCTGCCAAATTTCAACAAAATCAGTAAAATAATATTTAAGATATTAACAAAAAACTGATTTTTTATAAAAAGTTTGACACCCTGTATCCTGGAAACTATGCATTTTCGGACCCATGTTCATATGAAAAAATGTTCATGATTTCTTATGTAGAATCACCATCTGTAATTTGGCGATGTTATTTCCGGACACCCTGTATAAGAAACAGTGTTCTTAAGACCACACGACAGAAGCGAAAACTTCAACAATGATCTTGGCCCACTTTGTCATCTCCAAGTCGTTTTAATGAGATATCAGGCAAAAAAATCTACTTACTTACCACAAAAACTATACGCATCGATATGTTTAAAGTAAAATTTTAATTCGAAATCTGTTATAACATCCACCAGAAACTGCCTGTAATCACCAAAAATTTTGCATATTTTCCGATTCTGACCCATTTTTTTAGCTTCAAATTATTTTCAATGAGATTTCAGACAATTAAACATATTTTAACCTAAAAGTTATTTGAAAATATTGGAAGACGTATTCCTTCAAAACTCCGATAATGCGCCAAATGCGTAAAATTGCCGAAGTATTGAAAACTTTTGACATTTTTCCGATTCTGTTTTTCCAGTATCCCATCGAAAACTGTTTCATAGCTTTTTATAGCAGAAACCACGAGATTTAGGATGCTGAGATTGATTTCCATGCATTGGCTGGCAGTCACCAATTCGGCATTTTCAATCGAACCCATGCGATATTTTGATATGCTCTACTCATATTCCTCCTCTTTAATATACGCGCCGGATTATTTGATTTTCTAGTATCTAATAAAATATTAAGCCGTGACCTGGCGAGTCAAAACTCGAAATGACTAAATTTAAATTCAACTATGTAGCTCACTCTGTATAGAAGACATCGTCATGTGAAAATGTCTTCTGGTACAGTTTTCGCGTAGATTTTTCAAAAAGAAAATATTTTCAGGAAAAAAAAACTTAATTTTTTTGACCTCGAAATCGATGATGCGTTTTCTTTGAAATGTCTATTTTTCCAGCTTTTTCGACGCTAAAACAACCCAAAGTAACCCCCTTTTCAAAAATATACACTCCCAAAGAAAATTTGGATGTTTGGAAGACCGTTAAATGGCACGCACTGAAAATTTCATCAAATTGTTAATTAAGTTCCAAAATAGTAAAATCTAGTTATAAAAAAATATGATGATTGAATTAAATATACCTATACAAAATTATAATATTTTTTCTCATCTTTTGTAATCTAAAAAATGCTAATCTGTATTTAAACAAATAGCAATTCGATGAAATAGCAGGCGTTTATCGTTATGTTAAAAACTTTTGAACGTTTACACGTCACTTTATCCCATATTCCAATTTTTAACCAGATAGCGAATACAACTAATCCAAACTCGAGTTAGTCTCGCTTCCTTGATGATCCAATGCCCCTTCAATTTCCGCTACCGGTGCCCATGTTTAGTGAATTCTCCACAAATTTTGTGTTTTTCTGAAATTTGAAAGCCAATTTTTCTAGGAATCTATTGTCCTGAATTATTTTCAGATTTTAAAGCACTTTAAAGTTACAGGGTGATGAAGGAGTAATAAACAAAGTGGTACAAAATATCACATCTTTATCTTAAGGCTCTATATAATAGGCCTAAACAATTTTGACGGTTTCCTATATCAGAATGAATCCGAGTGTAGCGGAAAGATTTCATATCTTAAAGGCTTTATGAGAATAAATGTTTGTTTTTTCTTCCAGCCTGACTATGACGACCAAGAAGAACAAAACGTTATTAAGGTCTTCCCATCATCTAGGAATAACAAAGAGAAATCAAAAGACAACAAGAAATATGGTAAGTTCCAGATCCTTGTATAGAATAATGTAAAATGTTAAATCATAAAAAGTAACTGTGTTCCAGATAATTGAAATAGAACGTGAATTCGTGAAATAGCGAAAAAAAATTCTTCGTATATCTATAAATGCGTTAAACGCTAATAATACGCTAGAAATTATTATCACTACTTATATCGCTAGAGTAATTCATAGAAAACTCAGGCTTTTATGAACTTTATTCCTATGTTTAACAGCTAAATACTAAAGTTCTATTTCAGGGATCATTGTACTGTGAAAAAATCAATTCAGAATATAAATTATATTTATTTTTTTAAACTTTCACTTTTAAGTTTTATTTATTTGTAATAGTAAAAGGAAACATTCAAAAAATACCTAACACGAAGATTTTTTTAAAATAAACATACTTACTATTAGATATAGCCACCCAAGTCTTTACTCAAAAAACCTTTTTTGAATATTTTCCCAATAACAAATATCCAGATATAGCAAGATAAACAAACCAATTAACTAATTGACAAATTTTTCCAAAAATCGGCACAAATACACGTTTAAAAAAAATTGCAGTCCTAAAATATAGCAAGACCCTTTATTTCATCACATTCAAAACTTGCGTTTTTACATGCCACACTTTGGTCGTTATTATGTTCTTGTTTAATAGACGTATACTGCATACTACAAACTGTCAATTTTTCCATAATACCCTGATAATATGTCGTATGCAAAATGTCAGTTATTTTGATATTGGATTCCATTCTTTTCTTCGTAGCTGCGGTTTCACTTTTCCCATTTCATGTTGTTTTAAAACACGCCTTTACCAACACCTTAGGATTATTTCTGAGCATTAAGTGATGAGTTAATCAATTATCATTCGCCAGATATTTAGCATTGCAGCTAAGAATAACTTGCGAAGAAATTCTAGTATTTCTGAATGAATGTGAAAGTTATGTCGAGAACTAGGTACAACAAATATATTTCAATTACCTAGACTATTTTTTTTAAACTTCTTTTAATAACCGCTATATACGTCCCACATTCGCCCCTTTATATGAACCTATATACGTCCTACAGGACCTTTTTTGTACGCCGCTGGGCTCAATAACTGTCAATCTGCAAAGACATCCAGAGGACGCTCCTTAACACACGTGCGAAGGAAGTCTAGATTGTTTCGTAATGTTGTCCCAAGAACCAATACCTCCTGAGGTATTGCAAGAACGCTCTGAGGGCATATATGTGCTTGCTGGGTAATGAATGTGATTAGTAGATTCGATAAGAAACAACAACGATATTGAAAAATATTTCCAGTAAAGCTTCTTTGAAGCCCCTTGTAAAGTTTCATGTTTGGTGGATAATATTCCGCTATTTTCTTAAAATTGCACTGACTATCATCTTTGGATATACTGGCATCTTTGGAAAATTTGGCACTCCCATATGGACATGTTGGGTGTTGGGTATGGCCCTAGTTAAAAATTCTTCAGTATGATGCCGATAATCGATAACTACATCGATATCAAATTTAAAGCCAGTTTTAATAAATGATATGAAACATCGTTTTTGTTTACAGATGATCCTTACTATTGTGGTCTTCGTGCAAGAGTGCCAAACTTCGTAGCCAAATCAAAAACCAACAACAAAGAATCCATTCCATCCAAGAGATATTCGATCTCGCAACAGCAACAGCAACAACAAATATTGATGCAACAACACATGCAAAACATGAATCATCACCAAATTCATGCGCATCCTATGTGGCACGCGCGGAGTTACGAGAGTGGAATAGGTAAATTAACTTTTATATCTATAATATATTTTATATTTCTTGTATACATATCATGTACACTTTTTATATTTATAATTTAAATATCAAATACACTGCCTCTCAGCTTGCCGCTTCTGTTCACTGTGCTCATATTTTCCGGCTTATGGTTTCCAGGAAAAAATGAGGGAATTCCTGTTCATTAAAAGTACTATATTTTATGTTCATAATCGGAGTGTTTAATTGAAATCCATCTAATTGAAATTGAAATCTGATATTTCAATAATATTTAATAATATGCGCCCCAGATAAATTTCAAGGATGTAAACAGCACAAGTGCTAGTTTAGTGACCCTAGGCAAAGCTGAAAAAGCTAAAAGAACTGGAAAACATTTTAATTTTTAAATTTTTCCATCTTGGCAACGGGGGCAGATTTGTTCCTGGAAACGTCGCCTGTTTTCCAGTTTTTTAAGTTTTCAGCTTCTTTAGGGTCACTAAACTAGTACTTGTGCTGTTTACATCCTGGGGCCAGAGGCGAAGGGGCTCTATTTTTCAAAAAGCGAACAAATGAATTGGAGTAGAAGGCAAAAATTTGTAAGATAAACATGAATCCTCCACAACAACATATAATATACCGACATTCACCATCCAGTAAAGGTCTTCTGAAATATGCGTATGCGATTCCTGAAAATATTATGTCCGATCTAAGTCTAGTTTTCATTTTATGAGAAATTTGGTTCAGCAGCAAATTTTCTACCGTGCTATTAATTTTCACAAGAATACCATTTTCATGAATTAGCCTATAGCCTATAACCTATCAACCTATATAATCTTATTCAGAAAGTGAAATTTCCTGGAACTGGAAATGTTTTGATATCTTGGCATCTTGGTTTTTTTTATGGTAGTGGCACACACACTAAAGGGAGATCCTATTACGCTCGACGAGCGGTGTGTGTGCGAAGATGTTGATTGACACGGTTCTTGAATAGTTGTAGGTTGTAATTAGGGGGAAACAGATATCCTGGGAGTGAGTTCCACAGTGCACCAAACAAAGGAGTTCTTGTAAAGCGATGTTCTAGGTGTTTCCAGTTGTACGACGAACTGGTGCGCTCTTGCCGTCTGTCGTGACTGTCTGACAGGCGTTGCCAGTGGTGGGATGAGGCAGGCCAAATCCGGGAAACATCTGCCGTGAAAGTATCTGTAAAACAGGGACATCTCGGCCACATGTCTGCGGTGTTCCAGACTATCCAGATTCCGGGTCAACTCCGGGTTGCCAACAAGACGCACAGCTCTCCTCTGAATGGAATCCAGCAGCTTTAGGGTGTGCTTTGGTGTGGCACCCCAGATGTGTGAGCAATATTCTAAGCACGGTCTTATTTGCGCTTTGTAGAGCAAGAGAAAATGCTGCGGTGTATACAATTTTTTGTTGCGAAATAGCGCACCAAGCTTCTGGGAGGCTGATTTTGCGATGTTAGAAACGTGGTCATGCCAGGACATATTGTTTTTGACCGAGAGGCCCAGCAGTCCGATTGACAAGGATGAAGAAATGGTCGATCCTGCCATAATGATGTCAGGGCCCGCTGAATTGGCCCTCTTGGGTTTTTGCTGCATTGAACTGGACCAAATTTCTGTCGCCCCAAGTTTGGTTAATGTATCAAAGCTTCCAAGACCTCAAAGAATAATTCATTAAGAAACTTCTTGAATGAGTTGATATGACATGTACTACAAAATTAGTTAACAGTTCAAATGAACAATTCAAAAGGAATATATGTATGCCTAAAGCTGCATGAACTTTTTTAATGATGATCCAATATAACGTTCAATAAGGCACTATTAAAAAAACAAGCTGACAGACAACTAACTGATCTTAGTGGTTCCGAATTTACTTTATCGTTAGGATCACTGAGATACACTTAGGTTTTTTTCTAAAACATTTATACTGGAAAAAGGTTCTCATATATGTTATCAATAAATAAGTTAATTTATGTAGGTATAAAAATGTCAAAAATATTAATTAAATCTCATAAATTTTATAGCAATTTCAAAACAAAATTATGCAGTTTTGAAAACGTCACTTTCCAAGACTTCTTCTTCTTCTTCCTTCTCTATTTTAGGCGAAAGTCGCCTGTTCTAACTTTGTTACCATGCCTGTTCAGGTGTCAAATTATCGCTCCAACTTTTTCTAGCTCTGCCTATGCTTCTTTTTTTTTCTACCCAGTAGCCAGTGATTCACATCCTCCGTCCCGCACGTTTTCCTAATATTATCGTTTCACTCTCTGTCCAGCAGTGTTTTTCCGGCAATCCTTCGAAGTATTTTCATTTCGGTTGTCTCCAACATCCGCCTGGTTTTTGCTGTTTCAGGTCGTGTTTCAGCTGTGTAAGTCATTATAGGTCTTTTTGTAGCCCTATAGATTCTGGACTTCGTTTCTATTCCCATATGTTTATTTCGCCAGATTGTATTGTTAAGACATGCTGCTATTCTAGCCGCTTTGTTGGTCTGCTCGCGTACTTCGGTCTCAACGTCCCCATATCCGGATATCTCCACGCCGAGGTACGTAAATTTCATTTCTTGGTGGATGATTTTTCCATCGACAGCCAGCTTGCATCTTAACGGGGTTTTTGATGTTGTCATGCATTTTGTTTTAGCTGTAGATATGTTCATATTAAGTGATTTTGCTGTTCGGTTAAATACTTGTAATAGTCTTTGCACATCATCTTCACTCTCTGCTATCAGGACTGCATCGTCAGCGTAGTCCAATATTTTAATCTCCCTGTCGCCCATTCTGTAGCCTCTCAGCTTGCGTACCGTTTTGATTATTTTGTCCATGATATTAAAAAGAAGTGGACTTAGCGAGTCTCCCTGTCTAATGCGGTTCTAGATCGGTATTGGCTCGGTGTATTCGTTATTAACCTTAACTTGAGCGGAATTTGTCGTATATATGTTTTCGACAGTTTTTATCAGGTTGTGAGGAACTTGTCTGTCATAAAGGAGATGTATAATATCTCTCAGTTGAACGCGATCAAATGCCTTTTCAAGGTCTATGAAACATAAGTATGCAGGTTTGTTATATTCGATCGATTTTTCCATTATGTGTCTCATGACAAAGACTGCGTCAGTACACGATCTTCCTGTTCTAAATCCCTGTTGTTCATCCGAGAGAGTAATCATGCGATTGATTATGTTTCTTATCATTTTTGTTGTTAGTTTTAGGGTGATGTTCAATAGATGTATGCGTCTGTAATGCGATGGGATTTTCTTATCGCCTTTTTTGAACATGAGGATTGCGATGCTCAATCGCCATTCATCCGGGATTTTATGAACGAAAAGAATCTTGCGGACAAGAATTACGAGTTGTTGGATGAGTCCCGGTCTCCCACATTTCAATAGTTCATTTGTTATGTCGTCCAGGCCCGGGCGTTTCCTGTTTTTTAGTTTTTTAAGGGCATATTCCACGTGGTGTTCCTCTATTTGTATTACTTTGTTTGTTGTTATCTCTGGTGTGTTCAATTCAATTATGTGTTCTTCCTTTTTGTACAGATCCGTAAGGTACTGGGTCCACGTCTCCTTTTTTATTCGGTTTGATTCCTTAGTTCTTTGATTTTATTTCGAAGGTTCCTGATGAACCGCCACATTTGTTTCTGTAGACCGTAGAAATCGCTTTCCGTTCATTTTGAAAAACTCTCCCAATATTCGTCTTTCCAAGACAAAAGTGAAAACTATAATTTGTTAAACATTTTCTACTTTAAGAATACTGACAACTTATCAATTTAATAAAATGAAAAGGTCAGTTATATACTTAGAAATGAAGCAAATACTAAAGATCGAGCTATATAGAATATACAAGGGAGATCGAACAGTTTATTTTATACCGTTGCTCTACTACTTAACATATAGATATATTTATGTGCCTTGTTTCACACCCTGATTATTCTATCATGCCTACACAATGGCGTAGCCACGGGGGGATATATCTCACCCCCCATGCATAATGAATATTAACCCTTTAAAAGACGAAAACAATACACGTCATTTTGTTTCAGTTTTATAGCTTAATTAAATATAATTATCCAGAATAATGAAATAACATATGGATTAACCCCTGTAATATAAGGTGTGCGCGGTCGTTTTCCCAGAAAACTGGAATCACCTGATCACCAATCAGACCGGCTTTTTTAAAGACTTTTGGGCGAAAATTGGGCGTGGTATCCCGAAAATTTATACATACATATTTTGACATTGTGAAATTCTCTACATTTTGATGATTTCAAATTTAAATACACTTAAAAACTAAAAAGTTATTAAGGATGTTTTTGAGAAATTACAACAAATCTCTATCTGATTTATAAAGTGGTTGCTAGTTTTTGAACATCTTCCAATTTTAAGAATAAAGAAAGTAATTGGCATTACTATATTTATGCTAAAAACACCATATAATATCCAACCTCCAATATTTTACAACCATTTATTGGAAAACAAGCATTCTAACTATTCCTTTACGAAGAAATACCCTCTAAATTATTTAGTATATTTTGCCGTGTAGCTAGAAATTAACACATTCACTACATTTATTACATTCACCATTCTGTCTCAAATTCCGAAATGTGCGATTACTGAAAATACCAATGATTTACTTGGAAAATACTAAGATTGATCTAAGTCTAGTTTTCATTTTATGAGAAATTTGGTTCATTTTCTATCATGCTACTAATTTTTCACAGGAATTCTATTTTCTTGAATTCGTTTTGAACTTAATCAGAAACTGGAATTTCCTGGAAATCTACAGTTTTGAGATCTTGGTATCAAAGAATAATTCACCAAGATAATTCCTAAAGAAATTGATATGTTATATGCGAGAAAATTGATCAAAAATTTTTGAAGCTTTGATCAATTTTTGTGCATATAAGATATCAATTTCTTCAAGAATTTTCTTGATAAATAGTTATTCTTATAAAATTCAAAAGAAATGTATGTAGCTATAAGAACTTTTTTATTGATAGTTTAATATTGCGGTTCTTTTTAAACTACCAAATATCAATACAATTCAGCTGACATTTGGTACGTGTGCCAAATGAAAGGCATTTCAACTGAGGTTCACCTCGTTTCAAATTTCCATTTATAATTATTGCTGAGAGGGCTGTGTGGGCGATCTGTTGATGCGTTTTCGAGTGGCTCGACGTTAACAAATTATCACGCTGCATAAAAGTCTCTTGCTATATATCAAAAAAGTATCTTCTTTTCAGACTCAGATGCCATAGAATCACCCTACAACCAAATCTATGGCAGGTTACCCATCCCTACAAGGAACTACATACCAGCCCAACCAAGAACAATGTTTATTGGAGAATGGGATTAAATATTAGGTATAGCTTGCTACAAAAAACCTTTTGTATATTTATTTGCAGTCATGATACTTTATGATAAAGTAACTTTTTTTATACCTTGAATAGAATTAATTTTTATATTTTTATCATCATATATGTATTGACTTCTTTGCATAGAGCTTTGGTCATTTTGTAATTCATGTTTATTTAAATTTTGCAAAATGAGCAAAATTCGTGCTTAAGCTTCGAAGCAAGTAGGTATATAAATACGCCGTATATGATATGTCACCATTATAATGACTTTTGTCCCGATCGAAGCTGCAACATCTGAACTTGAGAATAATCAGGGTCTAATAAATAGCTATTTGAGATATGATATAATCTCGAGTGAATTAAGAATTATAAATATCTCAAATTGCGGTAGGTATTGGGTATTTTCCTGATAGTTAAGTATGTTTAATGGGTGCTGTATGTAAGTCTATATATATTCATTTGAATATCTTAAAATTGGCATTTAATACTCAGGTCCAGATAGGCGTAAAGAGCAATCGAGATTGTAACTAATATTTTCGTTACAAAAGTGTGCTTTAGAAGCATAATTTTAGTTTTACCACTAAAAATTCAAGTTTCCAAAAACATTTTTTGGTGTACTTTAGTGCCTGCCCTGTATGTCGCTTCAGAGACTTATAAATACTTTATTATCTATTAATTAGGTATTGTGGATGGTATTCTTTACTACACACGTGAATTTAATTTTAGTATAATATATTTGTACATATTGAAGTAAACTATAAGCAAAACATGAAAGGCAATATTACTTTTAAGACTTCTAGATTAAATTTAAGCTAAAATACTCAAATAATAATAATAGGTAGATTAATCTTGTCTCTTTGAATATGGTGCGTTATCATATGATTTTTGTATGTTATAGTAACATATATTTTTGAATGATGTACTTACTTTAGTAAAACCTACCGTATAATTAGAAGTATGTTATTTATCCATTAAGTATATCATTATTTTTGTAAAGTTTGTATATTCATTTGATACTTTTTTAATTTATACAAATACATGGTGATGGCAAATAATTATATCAGTGTTTCATTTTAGTATTTTAATATTGTTAATAAGGTTATTTGACCATCAGTTTAACTGAATGGTAATCAAAATATTTTTATAAGCAAAACGGATGAACGAGCAACAAAATAGGGTAACGACAGCCGTACAGCCGAGTTGAACATTAAGCAGTGAAGTAAGCAAATAAATAATTTACAAAATGCCGTTTATTTGCATCCGTAAATATACACGACAATGACAAAGAAAATATCACCATGATATCTCATAAACTCACATACGTAAGCTGCAGACTCATAAGGTTCTGCCATAGGGCGACTGTAACATAAATGTCAGATATGATACCCCCGTTACGTTTCGTCTTCAAATATTTGAACACTTTCATGCCTGGCCCTCCGCTCGCTTCAGGGGCGCAACCAACAAAAACTAACCAAAACTAATCGAACGCATGAAAAACAACTACATTTATATTACGATCGCCCTATGGCGAGGTCCTATCGCGTCTGCATTATACGTATATGGGTAATTCTTCCATAATTTTAACATTCAAATCCAAAATTTTTCAAATATTAAACTTCTTAGGTTTAAGTGTTGAAATTGTTTTTTGACTCTAGATCCTGTCTTCCATTTAGAAGCTTAATGGCGATGCACAATTTTAATTTCTGAAGAAGTTATAAGTTTATCAAGCTCTTAAAATACTATTAATTTTCCTGACCGTCCCTTACTTTATTTTTGAAGAAAATTGCACTAATTGTTATTATTGACAGAAATTTGTGTTGTACTTATAATTTATAGCTGTATTTGTGATACATAAAAAAGTTTGGCTTGTCAAATTAGTGTTATCCTAAATAGTACAAAGCCAAACATAAGTAAATTAGAAATCAATTTAAATTAAAAGTCTATTTTTCAATTAGGAAGAGCTATAACTTACCAAAATCATGTTCCGGTTATATTTTTTGAATTCTACGAACTGATACTTTGATTATATGAAATAAAACTTAACATAAACTTCAGAATTTTAGTATAGTAAAGAGTTTTAATTAGGGTACGGTTGCGGAAATTTTTGGGACGGTCGTGAATTGACGGGGATGGTCTGGATGATAAAGGACGGCCATGGAAAATTGAAAAAAAATTAAAGGGTTTATTTATTGTCATATTACATATTTGACAAATATGCCGTAACGTACTTTAAATTTAAACTAATTTAAAAAATAAGTTTACATTTAACATAAAATTGCATTTTAAATGCATAAATAGATGGTTACTCTATAACATTGGTAAGAAGTGAACAGACATATTCATAATTTTTTAAAGCAAAAATTCTACTAGAGAGGGGATATGGCGGTGACAGCTTGGTCAATATTCATTCCATTTGCATCTATTTGATCAGTATCTTCTTTGGAAGGCCAGGAAAATTTGTTTTCACCATTTTTGTTCATGAAGGTAATATTTAGACAGGTACCGTTTACAGCAGTGACTTTTCCTAAAAATACAAATGATATTAAACGTGTATTCCTGTAACAATTATTGAGATAAAAATTACCTGGGTACCATTGGTCATCAGAGTACGCTACTGCTACAAAATCGCCAACCTCAATATCACTATGTTTACAAATATCAGACTTAGTTTCATCAGTCTTATTCGATTGCAGTAATTCCTTTGGCGTACCTAGGTCATCATTAGTTGGAATGTTCCAAGTCGATTTAGATAAAGCGAAGTGCAGGCAACACAAATCAAAACTACATCTGTCACAACTTAACCTGCGAATACCAAAGACAGTGGGCGTTTCTTTTCTCCAAATAACTTCATGTACTTTCAACATGTCTGGAATAGGCTTCAAGAAGCATTCAAAACGTGATCTTCACTTATCAACAGAATTAAAGATTTTAAGTCTTTTGTTTGTTCCATAAAATATTTAGCATTTATAATATCATTTCCATACATAACTTTCCTATCGGCTGTACGTTTCACTAAACCACCTACGCCATCAGCAACACTTTTGCCATGACCGGCCTCAGAAAATGTCCATGAAACATGGCTAAACTTTCTCTCTGTTAGAATTTTAGACAAAAGATAGAAATTTTTGTTATTCTTATATTGGGTGACAGGACCATCAGATCGAAAATGTAGGGTATCCACGCTTGTGTAAGTATTTTGAATAAAATCTAAAATCGGTTGTAAGTGTGCCCAAATTGAAACTGGCGAATGTTCATTGAAATCAGAAACTGTGCAAAAGGTTTGAACACTAATCTTGTTAGAGTCATCGATAAGGTAAAAAGCGCCAGTATGTAAAGTAATTTGAAGCCGAGAAGCCCCAAAATGTATACTTTGAATTTCTTTGTTATATTTTCCAACATAATTTTCGGAAAAATCCACAACAATGATGGCTTCATTTGATTTCAATTTGTGTTTTAGGTTTTTAAAGGTCATCTGTTGATGATAGATATTATAAATATGTTGATAATACGCTGGAAGGAGTTTATTGCCTTCTTCAATCAACTCGCCGACGGTACAAAGTCGCTTTTCATTAGTCATTATGGTAACTTCAAACCATTTATCGCCTTTTCCAATACGTTTTTCCTTTTTGCAACACCATTGCCAGTAAAATGTCTTGTTTTTTCGATGCTTGAAGTATTATTGTGGATAGCGTTGTTTGAACACAGGTCACAAAGATTATACATACAATAATATCTTTCATGGTTACATTTTAATTTTTTTAAAACATCAGATGAATTGGGAGATGCCAATATTTTTAAAATATGAAGCTTTTGAAATATGAACTTTATATTTGCACATTTTTTACACAAACATGTGTCTCTCTGAGAAATGCTTTGCCGTACGAACCAAAAGGGTTTGTTTTTACAAAAATATGAAAATGAATATTTTCTTGACGTGGCTAACAAAAACTTTTGGTAAATATTTTTCAAAGTGTCCTGTAAATAATATTTTTGTTTTTTCTTTCCATATTTTGTAATAGTATCCCGTTTACCAGGCTGAATGTATGAATTTTCGTAAAGGAAGTTTTTAAATAACTGTCTGTCTTCCCTATATTTATTCAAGAACCTTCTTCTACGAATATGTTTTTTATCTACATGTGTTTTTAGCATATGTTTACTAATCACTTTTTCAGCCAAGGGTCTACAATTGTACCGGTTAATTACGTTATTATCAAATACCTGCGCAACTGTTTTTTTGAATTCATGTTTATTGTCAGCCGTTTTCTTTGAAAGATTTTTTTCTAGGACTGCGCCAAAAGTGAGATGCTTTTTAATTGAGTCTCTTCCTTTGGCGATAATTTCATCTGCCTTTTTTTCACACGAAGGTGGAGGCCTTGTTGTTTTTTTTTAATAAGCTGGTATATTTTCTTTTATACTTTTCTCTAGGTTTCATATCTGAAACTTTTTTAATCTTTTTTGTTGCGCGACTTGCTGCACTTCTTTGTTTCTCCTTTTCTTTAGCTTCTAGGTACATTTTTGGATCTGCCTTAATTTTTTCTCTTTGCTTTCTTTTTTTATCTCTTTCTTTGTTTCTTCTCTTGATTATTTCTGTTTCTGTTAAGCTTTTTGGAGTTTTATTTCTTACTTTTTTATATTTTTAGCTCCTTTCCTAGCAGATGGACATTCTTTTACCACAAGGTTTTGTTTTATTTCTGTATTAATATTAATATTAATATCTTTACTTTGCTGCTGAGTTTTGTATAAATTATGATCAGGTAGGTTTGCAGGTTTGATTACTGTATTTTGTAAGACAATTACTTTGGGTTTGGTGTCTGCACTTTCTGCGGCCTTTTTTTCTTTTCTCTTTTTTTCTTTATTTTCGACATTTCTTTTATATGCAGCCTCTTTGGCCATACGCAGTTTGAATTTGAAAGCTTCTAAGTTTACTTTCTGTTCTTCCATCATCTTTAAAAAAATAATATTTTATTTTCACCTATATTTTATTGCGGATTTTACCTCTTTAAAATAAAAAAAAAATAAAATTAGGAAGTCCTAAAAGTATGATAAAAATAATGGAAATACGGACAATCCAGCAGGACTAACCGCATATTCGAGCGCAAAATATACCATTGCAAAAAAATAATAAAAATTCACATATTATTATATAAAAAGTATCTTTTTCTACGTCAGCAGTAATAAAGTTTGTTCCGTGTTTATGAATTTTGCATAATTAAAAAAGGTATAATATTTCACAAAAATATAAATATTTTAAATATAGTTACGGTAACTTTTTGCACATTAACTTAATATCTCAGTTAGTTTAAAAGGTTTTCTTACTTTTCAGTTTTTTTTTTATTTTAAATTGGCAAAAAACCTAATAAAATAAGTAATATAAATTACAACGTGCTAGTATTCCTGACAGTCCCTGCCTTTTCCCGACCGTCCCCAACTGTGCTTTTTGAAAGGGACGGTCGGGAAAGGGACGGTCTGGAAAAGTCCGATGTTTTTGATAACAATAGTATGTAAATTGCAGAATTGTATATTGAGGTTATGTGTAGAAATTTTAAACAACATAGTGTTAATAAAAAGGCGTAGTTATTGTTAAACAAAACTAATAGGTAATACCTATGATCTATAGGGACGGTTCGGAACTGAATAAAAATACGGAAGCAAATAATTACCTTATATTGGATAGCAAAATCACATTCAAAGACACAACGTGCACACACACACTTTGCATTGCTGTAACTGACTTATGCCCACGTCATGAAGACAAATTTTACTGTTTGAGTAGTATGTTCAATTTTATATACCACTAAATGTATAGGGGGACGGTTTAGGAATCAAAATTTCAGGACACTTTTTGAAGCCGAAATTTATTTTTTCTTTTTAAAGTATCATTTTGGCAAGTTTTTTTCTTAAAACTTTAACATCTTTTTTATAGAAATCAGCCATAACGTTATTATTACTATAGTTCAGTCATATTGAAGATTTTCAAGATAGGTTGAAAAACATGTTTGGGACAAGGGGACGGCCAGGAATTTGAAGGGGTTTCAGAATTTCTTCTTTTTAGTAAAGGTAATTTTTAAAAAATAACTTTGGGTCAGAAATGTAGCTCGGATTGTCGGGTAAATCTTAAAAAAAAATTAACTGCATTGGATAAAAAATACTTTTTTTACAGCCCCGGGACATCAAAGTTAAAATTATGGGAGAATTACTCATATGCAGCCGGGTCTCCCTAGCTAAGGCACACACTCTCCTCAGCTGGAACATGACTGGATGATTCCTCGTCCTCCAAGCACCACCTGCATTCCAGGTCTTCTACGATCCGTAGCAGGTCCAAATACCTATTGGAACGCCCTGTCACAAAGTGTCACGTCCCCTCTCTTCAGACCCAGAAAGATTATCACTCTAAAACGCGCTAGGTCTAGCCCAGCCTGCCTCATTCCTGGAGAAATCCGCGATAGATTTTTGGGCCCGCGCATTCATTGCATTTCTTTGGATAGCGGAGGCCGTACTGTAAGACACCCGTATCGCAGGCTAAATAAGTCTCACTAGACACATTGCGGAACCCTCTCGTGCCAGACAATCAGCCACCTCGTTTCCCGGGACATTCGAATGTCCCGGAATCCATAAAAGATTATTATGCCTAGCCAAGGCCCCCCAAGATGTCCCTACACTTAGACACTAGCGCAGAATTAACTCTGTCAGACTTAAGAGCCGAGCAAATGAAGGCGCTTTAAACAGATTCTCGTGCCCGTATTTGAATACATTTCAGCTTGGAACACGGTTGCATAAGTTCCAAGCGAATTTCATCCCTATGGTTTCTCCATATATATACATCCGCTCCAGTACCCCTATCCGTTTTGAAGCCCTTTGTGTACCAGATAATCCCATCTATATAGGATCTGTGAAATCTAAGGGATCTACTTGGACTGATGGTGGGCAGTACGTTGTCAAACAGAGTTCCTTAATATCATGGCCCTTATCCACCCTACAATATAGAGGGATCTGTGCCACCCCTACTCACAGCTTGGCAGATCGATACGGAAGACTTGTTGTCAAATGCCCCTTCGATATCCAGGAAAATCCCTCAGCGCGTATTTTCTACTGTCAGGCACTCTCTACACCCTATTAATCAGGTGATGAAGAGCCTATCTCCGTAGACTTTCTCGCCTGGTAAGCCTATTATTGGGTATGAATTGGTCTCCCTACCAGATCCACCTCCCTTAAAAATATATAATCTTACATAGTATAATAAATAAATAAACAGCATTTAGAAATGATTAGCATATACTTTTTCATTATTATAATAACATAACATAGTAGAAACAAAGTATAAAATAATTTGACAAGAGTATAGAGCAGATTTCTGAATTACTAAAAAAAGTCGCACTTGACAAAAACTTCAATCTAAAGGCAAACATGTTTTTTTATAGTCTATACAGTAAAATGAACGACGATTACGCCTTTGTGCTTACCTGCTGTACCTAGACGCCATGAACAACGACCTTTTTCCTCCACCTAGGCAGTTGCTTCATTCCACTTGTTCTGTACACAAATGTAACTAGTTATGAGGAAATTAGCGTAGGTCAAACCACTTTCCGTTTAACAATTTTAATTAAGATTTTAAATTTAAGGGGGCAGACAATTTAAGGGAGCATTTCTGTATTAATTTAGGTGTTGACCCCAATATGTTCAGATAATTTCTGCTTTGACCTAGTTATTTAAGAGTTTGCCAGACAATAAGTTGTGACATAATAAGAAGAAAACTAATTAGCACTAGCAGCATTAACACTTATCCCGCTGTTATTTAGTTTTTATATCTGTCTCTCGCCCAAACTGGCACTAGCACTGAGTTTTAATGAGAGTTCATCACAATATCAGAAGTGTTTTGATAAATACAGGTACCCTATAATTACTATGTATTACATCTAAACTTGCTCTCTATATAGGTCTTCATGTTACTCCATAGCCTGCCATCCAAGCCTTATAGCTTTTAGTACACCTTCCCCCACGACTAGTGACGAATTTCGAACAGTTTCATTTTACAACATGTAGTACTTTTCCAAGCCTGAGTCGGAAAAAGGTACCGCTTTCTACGGCATGAAAACTTTTTTTGGCTACTTCTATACTCTACCTCTGCTACTCAGAGACACTTTTCACGAGTTGATCATTTTTCTTCTTATTATGTCACAACTTATTAACCATTTGGGCAGCGGAACATTCGTGATAACTTTTGACTAATTTTTCCGAGGTTCCCGGTCGAGCAGCGCAACGAGTTACCGAGCGTGAAGAATATTTCTGAACTAACTTTTGGGAATTCCCATATTTTTGGGCAGCGTAACGTGTTATCTGACTAACTCTTTTCCAAAGATTGTTAGCTTTTTATACCATCTTTCAAGGCTCGATTCTTTTTTTTTCTCGAAAAATCTGGAATCGACATATAGTAAGTAGCCCAGCTATTAAAATGTTTTACTACGAACATTTAAAATTCCTAAATCGCCGAAAATTTTAATGTCGCAATTAGCATTAACATGTTTTGTAAATTCCAACTTCAGTTTTAGTACCGCCGCCTTTTACAAATTGGGATAATTAAAATTGGTTGTTCCAGTTAACATGATATTTGCATTCCAATCCCGGATCTTTAACTCGCTGAATATTCTTAATAGAAACGTCCCCTGTCCAAGGTTTTCTTTTTAGAGCAAAGTATTAGGAGACCTGTTTTTGAAATGCGCAACTAGTGGGCGATTATCCTGGCAGTTAGTTCATCTAATTACGCGTTATAATGCAGTCGAAAAAATAATAAGTCAGCTGCAATTTGGGTCTAACGTTCGGGTCTTGCGATTTGGATTATATTCCATTATTCTAATACTAAGTTATATAATTTTAGTAAGTCCTGTTGTTGCACATTTTCCTAAATTATCCTTAGGCAAATGTATGGCTTAAAATGAGTAATGAAATATTTGTTACTTCCACAATTTCGTCATGTAAGACGGGTTTCTTTTGAAAGGTATCTAGTGTTTTTCGACATTTTTTTATATCGATTAGGAACTGAATTGCCTCAAATCCAAACCATCTGCTCCTACAACTCATCCTCACCTAAGAAACATATGAACTTTCTTAATAAAAATTTAATATTTTGATTTAACACGTAAAAGTTGAACCGACGGACGTTTGCCGGCCACATGAGCACTAAAAAATATACCAAAATGGAGGATAAAGTTGTCCTCTATGTCACTTTACGGGTTAAAATAATCAAAGGACAATTATAGAATAATTTTAATAATATACATACCCCTGCCTGTTCCCTTTTTTTCTTCTGAACGATGAGGGCAGTGAATTTACTTTGGATTTTACTATATCCAGACTGTTTTCCACTCCACGCCTCATGCTTTTTTAATTTATTGTGATACAAGTTATGGGTAGATTGTCATATTTCTGGTTTCAATTTATAAAAATCAAATAACTGTAAGTACTTCTCATTGTCCCATTCCTTGATTTTTTAAATTATTAAAACATTTAAATTCAATGCCCACTGCCATAAATAAATAAGACACTTGCTAATAGCCTTTTCACTAAACGTGCACAAACAACGAATCTCTTTGATGTATCGACAGCATCCAAATCGTGTACCATCGTTCTCACATATTTGCAAACGTTCTAAATTTCGTCTCCACCAAACATATAAATTTGTTTGCAAACGTTGCTGATCATTATTAAATATTTGCGCGCTTGGTGGAAATGCATCTTAAGAATTCAACAAATTAGAATATTGCTTATTCTTAAATTTTTCATTGATTTATGGCATTTGTTACTTACTTATTTAAATCTTAATTTATGTGTTTTTGTTAAAAGTATAATTTTAAAATATTAGATATTGGGAGTGGAAGCACTAGGGAGTTGATATTTGTATTTGCTGCTTTACCGTTACGTTATAATAATAGTTATTACAATGAAAGTATAAACGTATTTTTATTTACATAACATGCTGATGAAAAGCGGTGTATGCTTTAGATAATAACAGAACTTCGATAAACTTATGCATTAAACTTATAGATAATATATCCATAGGATTTTGAGACAACATGAAATAAACATTTCTCACGAAAATGGTTTAGAAACTTATTATATTAAATTAAAAAAAAAAAGATGATTACTTGGATTTGGATTATTATAAATATCACATTAAATTAAAAAATTAAAACTAAACATAGGATAAAGACAATGACATAGGTAAGATACAGCAGGGGTGTAATCACTTGGTATAAAATGTGACAAGATTGCGCAAATATGATGTTTCTGATGTGATTTCGCAAATGTTTAGTTGATTTCACAAAATTTACGGGATTTCGCAAAATTTTATCGGATTTTGTAAGATTTTAGAACACATTATGTCACACGATTTCGCAGAGTAATTACACCCCTGCCCCTGACATACAGTGTGTGGGTGTAGTAGTGGTTCAAACATTGCCTTAATTTATATATATTTTTTACTATTCTGGTATTTTTTCTGGCAGTTGATTTTTGCTTCTAAATTTGGAAAAATTCCAATGATAGTATGCAATTTACAAAAATCGTGTAGAGAATACGGCAACTCCCGTTCTTTATTTAAAATCTTCTTTGCAAGGGCCTTTTCTTATGTTGTCATGGCCATAGATCAATTTTTTATCTGTTTAAGTCAGTTGTCATCTGGTTTTATTAGCCCTCCATAAGATAGCTGTTGAATCCAAAAAGGAACGCTATAGTTGTGGTGGTCTATTTTTATTTTGATATGAATGTTGTTTCATATTAGGTAAGGTTTTCTTATACTTGTGAGCGAAATAACCTGCAATGTAGTCTAATGCATCATGTGTAACTTCCTCTGACATGCTGATAAAATCTGAACTTCTGCCTAGTGGAGATTTCTGATGATATTGAGGAAAAGGAACTAGTTGCACCCTCATCTAATGTCAAATCTGGGGCCTTGACATTTGCTGTTTCCAACATTTTTGGTATGATGTACTCATCAAGCACTTTTGCTTCTGTATTCTTTGCTGGGTTTTTTCTTAACATTATCATTCTCATCCTGTAAATAGCAAATATGGGACTGGAATACTTGTCAGAACCACCTCTGCTTCTGATTTCAAAGAAAAAGTTTCTAAACTATCTTGATTTAATCGGTGCGGCGGTGCGTGCATATATGAAATTGGTCTTTAAGTCTTTAAACAATCATGGAAATCAACATGCTTTTCTGGAAAATTTGTAGAGGTTTGCCCTATAGGTCTCATTTTTGAAATGGCATTTGATCATTTTGTCAAGATGACTAGTTTGTTTAATTTGTCTAACCCAAAAGTATTTTTTGTAGGTACATTTCCTCTGGGAACATAGCTGCTGAAAATATCAAACCATACCATAATTGACATCCTTGATAAAATTACCAAGATTTTCAGCCATTATTTTTGAAGCACGTGGTAATTGAAGTAGTCCTTTAGACACTGAAATGACAATAACTGAGCAGCTAATCTAACATTGTGTCGCTGACTTCTTTCGCAGTCTACATGTGTCTGGTTTACTTTTCAACATGGATTCAGTTCAGCAGAACTTGTCAAATCAATTAACCGAGCCATCTTCTAAATCATCAGTCAATTTCATAATAGTTCTAAAATATGTGGTGTACCTGCAAACATATATACATTTTGGATAGTTACAGGATGAGCAAAGATGTATTATTAATATTTACACTCAACTCATTCCATAAACCAACATTACTTACCCCAGAATCACTGAAAAATGCCTTAGTGTATGAGATTTCAAAAACTTTTCGCATGATTTCAAGCAATATTGGTTTAGTCATTCGCTGGGTAAATCCAATGTAAATTTAAAAAGTTTTTGTGAAGGTAGAGCGTCTTCTTTTAACTCTTTTTTTAATGGCAGGCCTAAAAAAAATATATGTAAATAGGTATCTAAACATAATTCACGTATCTATGCACATCATAAATAATAAAACACTCGAATAATTTTAGAAAGGGCGTACATATTTTGTGTTAGGTTGTATAAACTATTTCACAACGTGGATCAAATATTTAAATTCGTCCTACTAACCATATAATATCTAGAAATACATTCTATAACAGAACAAAAATGTGAAATAGAAATTTTTGTACAAATGAAACTAATGAAGATACATGATGTCCCCTGGAATGTCCCAATTTCGCTGCAGTCTATCTTTACTATCATATTTTAAATGGGACACCCTATATACTTTGGTATTTCTGAATAAGAATTTAATCCTAAATAAATATCTTTTTTTGATATATGAACTGCTAAAAATCGCAAACTTTGACGCATGATATCTCGAAAACAGTATGATATAGTGAAAAACGCTTAGTTGTCCCTATCTTACTTTTTGACAACTTCCGAGTTAAAAAATGGCACTTTGAGATTGGAAATTTTTCAACTAAATTGCCATTTAACAAAAATCACGTTTTTTTGTTGCCATGGACAGCTTTTATAAAGAGGTAAGGTAATAAAGGTAGGGACATGTGTAAGCGCATTTTGCCATATCACACCATGTTTCAGATATAAGAAGTCAAACTAAAAAAATTGGGATTTTTCAACTGTTGTTAGTGTTTGACAATGGGTAATTAAGTTAAACAATAATTTAAAATCATGTTCATATTTGAAAAATGCAAAGTGTCCAATTTAAAAAAAGACATTGAAGTAATGTGGAACAAAATTGAGGCGTACTAGTCAGTTTTATTTTTTTTTAACTTTAGTAATATTAGGCGACTTTCGTGTTTCACGTTTTGTGTGCCCATCCCTTTTCAAACTAAATTTCTAGATATAATAGGTATATATTTAGATTATTAATGGGGCGTTATATTTACTCCACGGTATTTTTAAAGTAAGTACTGATAATAAATAACAAAAAAAACGCATTTAAATTGTATACATACCTAGTAGCTCATTTCGTAAATCCCGTTTGAAATCTGTTTCAAAGAAATGTTCGGAACAAATCCTACTGTTGGCAGTATTAAATTTGTCTTCCCTATTACACAAATTGATCCACTTTTTTGTCATATCACTTGATTTGGGAAATCTGTGAAAAGTAACATCTGGCAGGCGATTTTTGTAAGTGTTATTACAATTATACACTGCGCACATATTCCCAGACATTCTAATCCCGAAGATTCCTGCAAAAGATAATGTACCAATTAAAGAATACCTAATCATTAACTGCTGGTTGGCTAATTCTTACGTCTGTCTATACGCAAACACCAAACAAAACTTTTATCACAAAATATCCCCCGAAATCCCCCCTTTTTGTGCAGTTTTATTTTTTTTTTACTTTAGTAATATTAGACGACTTTCGTGTTTCACGTTTTGTGTGCCTATCCCTTTTCTAATTAGATTTCTAGATATAATAGGTATATTTAGATTATTAATGGGGCGTTATACGTTATATTTACTCCACGGTATTTTTACTATTTTTAAAGTACTGATAATAAATACCAAAAAAAAAAACATAACTTAACCATAGATAAATATATATGGACTTCACAATAAATATATTGGACACAGAATAACAGAATTAGAGATGCGCGATACGATACGATATTCCAGAGTATCGATACTTTAACGCCCAATACTCGATATTTAGGATCGATACTTTGGTTTGCGATTCCACAGTATAAGCAATAATTCTACCGTGGCGATACATTGCAAGTCTCGATACATTTGTGTTGTATCGATACCTTATGATCCGGGAAGATTTTTTTACCTACCACCAGTACCATTGTCTTTATAAGACCGTATAAACTAAAAACAAAGCTACTACCGACTAGCAAATACTCATTTCACGCAACCTTTATTCGTCGTTTGTGTTAGTTTGGTGGCTATAAAGTGCACATACTGCGACAAAGATCCACATCCACATGGATCTTATCTTCGACTACTTTGACTGCGAATATGTTAGGGATCTGTATCAGCTCGGTGAATCCCCGATGTCCACTTCTGCATGCAATTAACTATTAAAAATAGTTTAGGCATGCAGGCATGCTTTGAAATAAGAAAGTAGTTAATAAATGAATCAATACCTTTTCCATTGTCAGCTACTCCCTACTGTGGTACCGTGCAATAACACAACAACACTTCTTTAATTACTAATATATTTTCCGTTCCTTATCTAAATACAAAATTAATCAAATAACCAAATTATTTAACTCCACTAACTGGACGTTCGCTCGTCGCCTTGTTGCCGTGGACTACTTCCTGCCTCAACACGTTACGTCATCGGTGCCGGTCTCCACACAAGAGTCTAGGGAGCAGACAGAGGGAGCTGTATTTCACTTTTCGCATGGCCCTGCGCTCGCTACACCTCGCTACGGGGGCTCAAGAAAAGGAAACTAACCAGGTGCTAACCAGACTTAACCCAAGACATATCCAAAATCAAGAAAAGAACTGTTTGCTAACCAAAACTAACCCAAGACATAGCTCCCTCTCTCTATTCCCTAGACTCTGTTGGTCTTAAGCTGCATTTACATTCAATTTGAAGTCCAAGTCAAAGTGCAATGTATGTCATTTACATTGAATGAATTCTTAGGTTACGTAATTATACGTATGGAATGTTTTATTTTGTGGGTTGTAAATTGCCAGATAATTACAAATCATTTTTAAGAACAATTCCTCGTTGAAATCGTTTTTTTCAATTACAGTGCTTTCAATAAAATCATTTTCATCAAAGTGGGGCCCTTCAAAGTCCATTTTATATGTGTCCGAATTGTTTGATACAAATGTTAATCTATTCTAACACAAAATTTAAATTTACCTAATCCATAGATAAATTAGACTTAACCTAAATAAAGCAACATTAAGAATATTAAATATAAACAAAAATAATCTAACCTACAAATTTATTTTCTGCTTGCGTTTGGCAAGCAGCTTAACAAAATTCAAAGTGCACTTCAAAGTCAACTTCGAATTTTGTCTAATGTAAATGCTACGTGCTGTCACCATATGACAAGCAGGCAAATTTCAGCTTGAATTTGACTTCAAATTGAATGTAAATGCAGCTTTTTACGGAGGGCTATAGGGACTCCACACCTACTAAGGGCGCCATCTTAAATTAAGATATCAGATTCCATATATTTAAAATATATGTCAGATTCAGATCTCGAAAGTGGCGCTTAGATAGGTTTTGCAGTGACTAATGTTTATTCTTTTTGCCAGTAAGCTAGACGAGTGGATCGCCGTAGTAAAACATCTGTCAAATTATTTCACATTTGGATCCATGACGTCACTCCATAGTTGGCGGTATTTTGAAAACCGTCGCCGTATAAATACTTAGCATTATAAGATCCTTTACACAAATAGTGCACTATATAAAAATCGGCCATTGGTCGATCCGCATGGCTCTCCGCTCGCTTCGGGGGCTCACGAAAAGGAAACTAACCAGGTGCTAACCCAATCTAACCCAAGACATACCCAAAATCAAGAAAAAAAGCTGTTTAGAAACATAATATGTAAAAAAAAATAAAAAAAAAAGCAACGGGGTTCGAACCCGCGTTTTCCAGGTGAGACCCAACGATCTAAACCTCTACACCACTAGAGCTCTTGACAGAAATCGATTGAATCACGCACACATATCGTAATACGAGATGGATCGACCAATAGGAGAGGTTGATTGTTATGGATCCAAATGAGAAATAATTTGACAGATGTTTTACTACGGCGATCCACTCGTGTAAGCTAGAATGAGATCAAACTGATCGCGCGATATGAATGAAAACTAACACAAAATTTAAATATTTTGTGGTTATGTCGTTATGTTTATGTATTATGTTTAAATGTTTATGTTTTTATTATTGAATTGTAATTCTATGTGTATGCAGAAATTAGAATTTTTTTAAATATACCTAGTATAAATATATATATTTGAAATACAGTATATCGCAACAATATAACACTTATGTACAACCAAAAGAACTTTTAAAATCTAAAATTATGCTTGTTAGTATTTATTTATTAATGTTTGTTAAGGACTTACTATATCTTTTTAATGTTACAGGAAACACAAGACTTTAAAGACTTCTCGATCTCTTCTTGGTATGAAAAATTTGAACATGTAACCATTAAAACCATTATTTTTGAGCTTTCTGAAGAAGTCGTCAAGTGGTTTCAATTCCAAGAGGTTTCTGATGAATCTGATGATGAAGACACTGTCATCCAAGAAGCTCCTTTATCTCAAGAGTTTAAAGATAAATTAAAAAATGCTTTCAACACATTGGGAAGAACTATTTTCGTTAAAAATAATTGGCATGCTCCTGTGGTATGTAACATTTATATATTAATAAATATAAATCTCTAATTATGTATGTTTATTTATTGTGTATTAAGCACTTTACTATTGGATCACTAATAATAAATTGTTTTTATGTTTTCAGGATGCAAAAATGTTTAGCATTGGATACACATTAAAAGCTGAAAGCATGGATGATATAAACCTTTTTTTTACAACTTCCAGCATTATACAAGATGATTTCTCTAATATCAAAGGAATTCCTTTTTGTTTGGCAATTAGAAAGTGGATTAACATACATCCTGCAGCTGAATTTAGATGTATTGTTATAAATAATGTGCTTCGAGGTAGGTGAATATCTATTTTCAATAAGTATATATTTTGTTATAATGCTGAATGTTCGTAGGTATCACACCTAGAGATTGGCCATCATTTTATGTTCACTTTAAAGAAGAGGGTCCCCAAATTATTGAAACTCTTTCAAACTTTTTTGTGGAAAATGTCAGGATGAGGTTCCCTAGAAAAAATTGTAAGATATTAGTCTTAATTTTTATATGAGTAGCTTTTTATAATCTGGGTTACATTTTAGATATTATTGATGTTGTGTTATCATATCCTGATAAACCTTTTATACTAGATTTTGGACCGTTAAATAATAAGACTGATTTGTTTGCATTCTCATGGAAAGAAATTGGCCCACTACTTAATAAAGTAAGTTTTTAGTCCTCTCTGAGATATCCAATTTGAAAAGTTCATTGAATATTGTTTGATTGTCGACGTTTTTTTTTTAGGATGTGCCAGAAGAAATCGCCCCTGTTTTTAGATATCTAGAATCAGACATAGGCATCATGACACGGGCAACTGCTCTTATGAAAATTCGACAAAATGACTCATGATTTATTTATGCAGTTTATAATTTCAGTAATGTTTACTTAGTGATAGTGTTTTATATCACAATTTACACATGTCTATTTGCAAATAAAGGTTATTACTCTTTCTACAAAGTCATTAGTGTCAACATGTCTTATGCTGTTATGGTTGCCTATTAACCAAAAAATAATTAATAATACTTAATACTTGAAACATAAACATTGCAACAGGCTTTTTATCATATATTTAATTAAATATATGCTTTTTATAGAACCATTAAAGATAAAAGTAATCTTGAAAATGGTCTAAATTATCAGGCAAGACACTGAAATGCTAAATGATGTTTTCAGTGATTTTTTTAATATTCTCTATATTAAATTTAGTTCAAGGTGTTCAAATTCCCAAACAAATACATATTGTAAGTTCAAAATGTCATATGTGATTAGAATTACGGTTAAAGTATGTTATTTTCAGCTATTTAGACATGGAGAGCGGGCACCAACAAGCACATATCCTAATGATCCTCATAAAGGTCACAAATGGGAGGGTGGATTAGGATATTTAACCAATGTAAGGCTATTAATTCGAATATGACATTCTTCTTGATATTGTAAACAGGATCCTAACATGTTTTAGAGAGGAAAGTTACAGATGTATACCCTTGGTCAAAACATAAGAAGTTACTATGATGATTTTTTGCCAATATATTATTGGCCGGTGGAGGTAAATTTCACAAGCAGTCCTGTGGAAAGATGTCTTATGAGTGCTGAATTGTTGGGAGCTGGGCTTTTCCCACCCAAAGATGCCCAAATCTGGAATCCTGACTTGCTTTGGCAACCTATTCCTATTCATTATTTGCCAAGAAATCTCGATAGCGTGAGTTTTTCTTCAGTTTGTTCATTTAACTACCTAGTACCGACTTAAATATTAACAAGTAATTGTATTTGTAGATATTTATTAATAGCTTGGCTTTGAACTTCGATTAGCCACTTTAATGACTCGTTAAATGAAGCTGTGTTTACAATACTATTAATGTCATACTAACATTGACATGTTCAAGACACTAATTAATTTGATGAGTGATTAAAGTAACTAATCAAAGTAGTGACTCTTAATAAGTACTGATTAACGCAAAATATTATTTGAGTACATCCAGCATAATGGGCATTTACGATAATTGTAGCGGTATCTACAGGTAGGTATACAGTGGTAATCAGCTGATTAACGTACGATACGTTGCGGTAAATGGTACCTAATTGTCGAACGGAACGGTGCGGATCGCGAATAACCTAAAAAATGAAATTGATTATAATGAAGAATAATAAACGTCAAGCTACTGCAATCTTGGCTACTTTTCAAATATTACATAATTTAGATAGTAGTGATTTGGAAACTGAAGGCATTATGTGTGACTATTGAAAAATATATTGAAATTGTTGCCTTTCGTTATGATGTTGAAGGTATTTTAATTATTTATCTCTAAAACTGAATGTTATAGTAAAATTAGTTTCAGAGTATATAATTAACAACAAATTTGTAGGTTATGTCAATATAAGGTGTAAACAAACCGACATGTACCGACACAAATAGCAGATCCATAAAGTTGGAGCGGGGTACATGTATCGGTAGATTCAATTGAATTACAGAACGCGGTTGGTTAATGGAACACAAATTAACGAACGCTCAGATACATACCGGTAGATACCGCTCCAATTATCGTAAATGCCCCATTGATTTCTGAAGTTTGCTGCATACCAGCAAGCATTCCCAGAAATATCTTATAAGTGCGCATGTATCATGGCGCCAGTGTTTCCGATTGTCACATAATTATCAGATTTTAACATAATTTTGCTAGCAGTCTGATACAAAATTTGAAGATGGCATAATTATGAATTTTAACATAATTTTAACAGACAATAATTTATTCTGCCAATAATATAATTTGATATTTAATACAGTAGCCTTATAGAAAAAGGCTCTGTAAGATTTAAAGTATTTAAAAGGCCCCATCTCGTATAAATATTCTCTAGCTGTATGCCTAGCTTTTATTACTTGAAAATAGTGGGAGGCAGTAGAAAACCACCGATACAGTAGTTCTATACAAGATAGAGCCACTGTAACCACCGATTCGAGTGGGAGACATCTAAAGGTGCGTATCCACCAAGCGCGCAAAACGTTTGCGAGTGTTTGCAAACTCCATGTTTGTTTGGTGGAGACGTTTATCACGCGCATTAGCAAACGTTTGCAATCATTTGGTCGTGTTTCGAGCGGTGTCGGTACATCAAAGGGATTTGTTGTTTGTATGAGCGCTTTGCTTTTCTGGGTACAGTTGTTTGCGAATAATTGGCTGGTGGAGACGATTGTCAGTAAAAGAACTGCAAACGTTTGCTCGCAATGATTTTTTGGTGGATACCTATTCAGTGACTTTAAGACTTTAAGATCGCCTACAGTCAATACCTTAGGAGGTATTGCTACAGGCTACAAGATCTCCAAAGTCACTGTAAGATCGCTTTGTTTTCTGCGCCATATCTTTGTTCATGGCGTAAGTAAGAGCAAAATTTTAAATTTTTAATAAACGGCGAATCGCAAACCTTTTTTTAAGTATCTGCCTAAGTCCTCCGGCCTGCCGAGTACTGGGCTTGCGCGCGCATCATAAATACATTTCTGACAAATAAATGTCTTTATGATCCAAGGAAGCTTCCAGCGGATCTCTTGGTGCAGTGTTTAGATGCTGTGTTTGTGACAAGGCGGCCCGGGTTCGAATCCAGTGGCAAGACTTGTTTTTTTTTGCGTGAAGTGAAAAAATACAGATGTAAACAATGTGATGTGCGCGCAAGCCCAGGACAGGACTCGTTAGGCGGGAGGACTCGGCGGATGGTTCCAAAAAAACGAACTTCACGGCGAATCAGAAGATATATTTTGCTGGTCCCGCCATCTTCAGGTTTTAACATAATTTACATCAAAATCTGATAATTTTGGCTTAGCCATCACATAATTTCATTTCCTGCCAGCGGCAACACTGCATGGCGCCGAGTGATGGTGTGTCGGATCATGAGCTAGAAAAAGTTAATTTTACATATTGTTAAAAGAAAATATGTGGGAGTATTGTATGTACAGTGTGCGGAAAAATGTTTCATAAATCGTGTACTGCAAGAGAGTGGTCAGAAAAGGTCAGAATCATAGATAAAACTCGATTAATATATGCGAGGAGCATGGTGACATAACCTCAAGAGAAATGGAAATTCTATACCTGAAGACCCTGGTAGGGGAAATGAAAAACAAGAACCAGGTTTTGGAGGAAAATAACACCCTTTTGAGGGAAAAAGTGTGTGATCTGGAAGAAAAGCTTCAGAAAATCAAATATGCTCAAAAAACTGGTTAACAAACAGAAACGAACAAGGCAAAAAAACATTCTGGCGATACCGATAAATCTAGTGATGGGCAATTGCCACAGATACCTAAGCAGAGGATCAACCGTTCTGCTGCTTCACCACCAACACCGAAATTGCGGGCCGTATCGGAAGCACATCCTGCCAATCAGCCAAGTCATCATGGGAATGACGTCATCGATACTGCAATCGCGGTTTCATCTATCCAAGTCTCTGAAAGTCCCTTGAATGAACAACAAATAATGTCAAATAGCGTGACAGCCAACAACGAAGAAGAATGGAAAAAAGTTTCTTACAAGAAAAATAAGCGGCCAACAATAAAAAATCGTCCTGAGCCCCTAAAAGGCTCCAGCGATGACACCGAAGCTCTCAAAACAGCTCCAAGGATGGCATTTTTATTCCTCTCCGGGCTAGCTCCAGAGGTAACTATAGAAAAAGTCATCGAGTATCTGGCGGGCAAAAATTTAAAACGATGCAGTTGCGAGAAAATGAAGACAAAAAAAGAAAAGTATCGCAGTTCGTTTAAACTTGCCGTTCCACATCAGAGAACAATACCTGAACGCACACCTATGGCCTAAAGGGACCAAAGTGAACCATTTTTTAAATCTTCAAAGCCAGAGAGAGGTGAACAACCAAAAGCCTCAGTTTCGCCCGGACCTGAGGTGGAAAGCACAAGAAAACGTGTAACGATCCTGCATGTAAATGTGAGGTCGTTATAAAGTGTTGCAGCTGGAGGCATTTATCATTGATAAAAACATAGACATACTGTGCGTTACAGAGCATTGGATGTTGGAATCTGAAATTTGCATATTTCAGATTGATGGATACAGAACTGTGGGATATTCGGCTAGAAAGGATTCGTTAGGAGGTGGTACGGCAATATATGTTCGAAGTAGCTTAGAGACAGAGAGTAAGACCTTTTCTGAAAATTATAATGTGGAAAAATGTATAGAATATTCGTGTGTTTTTGTCAAAGATTTTAATATGTATGTTTTAACTATGTATAGATCCCCGTCGGGTCTCTTTGACACGTTCTTGGCGGGAGTGGAGAGCATATTTGATGCACTGGGTACCGACAGGTTAATTGTTTTGGCTGGCGACTTTAATGTCCATTTTGGCACTGCTGAGGTTAGTGCAGCTCAGTTGTGTGACACCTTGTTAGGCTTTGGTATAATACAAACAATACATGAGGCAACCAGGCACGCGGCTTGCTTGGACAACATCTTCGTGAGTGCTGACGCAGATGTCCTTTGTACCGGAGTGGTAGATCTTAACATCTCTGTCACATGGGTCAGACAGTTGAATTTTCAGTACGTCTCCAGGAGAAAGGTTTCACACTAGACAATAAAGTATGTAGACCAATAACTCAAAGAGGTTTATTTATGTTTTATAATATAGTAGCAGAGGTTTCCTGGGATTTCGTATCGGCAGCTAATCTTCTTAATATTGACAACAAATTTGATAGATTCATGGATGTCCTGGAACAAGCCTTTCTGCGATCTTTTCCAGAGAAAAAATATGTTGTTCGTTCAGATCAATCAAACAACATTAGTTGGTTCAACGATGAACTAAGGGCTATGAGGGAACAATTACAGTTGCTTGGTGAGCTTAGTTTACAGTATAATGACTTCAGTATCAAACATCAATATATCCAATATAAAAAGGCATACAGGGAAGCAATTCACAGAGCCAAGATTGCAGCAAACGACAATTTCATTCGTAATTCTAGTAAGTGTATGTGGCAAATTATTAATAAACAAAGAAGTAAATCTAAAAAAATCTCTTCTACTGACAAACTGACTTCCAATGATTTTAATAACTTTGTTCTTGATACAGCCCAAGTACTTGTAAAAAACATTCCAAAGTCTAATATAAATTCCATAGCAAATTTAGAAAAAGAAATTCCATCATTGAACAACTTTTCATTTTCAGAGGTAGGTTTCAATGAAGTTCGTGATATTATTAGCAATCTAAAAAACAAGGCCAGTCGCGACATATACGGTTTGAATGTGAAAGTGATTAAAACCATTAAAAATATAATTTTGATACCCCTCACCAAACTTATTAATCTGTGTTTCAAAAAAAATATTTTTCCAACCGTGTTAAAAAGTGCGTTGGTAGTACCTTTGTTTAAAAAGGGAAATCATGAACAAATGATTTATTTACCAAATGTCAGTTTGGGTTTAGAAGGGATAAAAACACAGTTCTGGGCATCCTTGATCTAGTTTCGGATATCCTTGATTCATTTCATGACCTTAAGTATAACACAGTTCTGTTCTGTGACTTTAGTAAGGCCTTTATTGACTGTGTTGACCATGGAATTCCCCTTCGGAAGCTTAGGGCATATAGGTTTTGTCCTGAAAGTCTTAACTTGTTGAAGTCCTATTTGGAGGGTAGGTGTCAGGCTGTACGGTATTCAGGGGTGACATCGGCAAAGCGTGAAATTACTATTGGAGTTCCCCAAGGTTCTGTCTTGGGCCCCATACTATTTCTAATATACGTTAATGATCTACCAAAAACTGATCCTATATCTAAGTATACACTCTTTGCTGATGACACATCGGTTTCTGTCGGCGCTAGTACACTGGAGGCTTCCCTGGAGAGTTCTGTGGTTGCGCAGGCGAGGGCTGAGGAGTGGTTTCACTGTAATAGACTGTTGCTGAATAAGGATAAGACTAAGAGAGTGGTTTTCTCGATGAGAGATTTAGGAACGGTCAACTCTCATGTTGACAAGACTAAGTTCCTCGGAGTTTACGTAGACCCTCGGTTGCAGTGGGAAGATCATGTCAATTATGTCTCATCAAAACTGACAAAAGCTCTCTATTTGCTTCGGAGCCTGAGAGACAATGTCTCCCTGGTTGTGCTAAAAACAGCATATTTTTCTATCTTCCATTGCCATCTTTCCTATGCAGTGCTTGCATGGGGTCATGCTGCTGCTGGTATCCGGCGACTTTTTACTTACAGCGAAGATCAGTTAGATTGATGAGCAGATTAGGTTTCAGAGAAGACTGCAGAGAGGCTTATAGGGGGCTTAGAGTACTTACTGTGCCTTCCATATATATCTTGGAGAATCTTCTATATGTCAGGAAGAACATGGGTTTGTTTCTTGCTCACGAGGACGTGCATGGTCATTTAACCAGAAATAGAGGTAACATCATGCCCATCTACTGGCGCTTAAGGAGGTGTCAGAACGGCCCTGGTTACTGGGCGATAAAATTTTTTAATGTTCTTCCCGTGGAGATTAAGACATTGCCGTTGTCAAAATTTAAAACAAAAATTAAAGAAATCCTAATATTCCACAGTTTTTATTCTTTTGATGAATTTTTAAATTGTGATTTTAACTAGTGTTGTGTTTTTATTTTAGTATATAAGTAAATATGTCTATATTGTTTTTAAAATTTTACTTTCTTAGTACTGTGTTGGCAATTTGAGGCCAGGCACGTAATGTTTTGAAATATTTGTATTCTTACTATTATTATTTATTGACGTGTGTAAATTACTATGTAATATTGACATGAATAAATTTATGATGATTATGATTGTCCGGTCTGACCACTCCTATACCATCAACTGGTTTAGTGATGGCACCGAACATTAACAAGAGACTAGAAGGTCCACTCTCAGTCGACACTTTTGATGTAGCGCTTACAAAGGCGACACGCCAGACGCCTTTTAAGATCCTTTACAGTCCTATGCCACTATGCTATATTAGTCGCTTTTGTTTGGTGGATTAACGTCAGTTTCACTTTATCTACGGTCGCGTCAGTTTATTCTAAATGGTCTAGTGGTCAGATTCTGCGATTGGACGTCCTGCGTTCAATTCCCGTGCCAACACACGTTTTCTTAAATTTTTGAGGTTATGTTTGTTTCTGTTTGTAAATTTGGGCTAGTTTAGGTTAGATTCAGTTAGTTTTGTCTAGTTGCACCCCGAAGCGAACGGGGGGGCCATGCGTTAAGATCCCACCAATCAGAAGCGGCTAATATAGCATAGTGGCGTAGGACTGTAAAGGATCGTATTATGCACGCCAGACTTTAAACGAGACGGAGTGAAACGTGGCACGAGGCCTGAGCGGTTGACCAGCATTTCACCAGGTTCCGCGACGGGGCAAGAGGGGGGAATGCTGGGGGGCGGGGCTTAGATTGAACCTTCTAGTCTATTGTTAATGATCGGTGGTGATGGCCTTAAAGCAATGAGTGAGTATCTGAACTTTTTAGGAGAACTAAAACGTCAATATAATTTTATAGGAATCGGACAAGAATTTAAAGACTATATAAAGCTCTGCCAAGATGCTATAAAAAAAGGCCAAAATAAGAGCAAGTGACAACCTTATTAGCTCTTCTCAAAATTCTCCTAAAACCATGTGATATTTAATAAACAAACATCGAGGCAAGAGTAAGGAGATAGTTGATCCACAGATCTATATAGCTACGCAATATATAGATCTGTGGTTGATCACAAAAATAACGTAACACAAAATAATTTTAATATTTTATTATCTAGAATAACTCAGTATATATTCAAATTCAAATTCAAAAATGCTTTATTGTCTCAAACAAAATTCATTGACAAAGCTGAGGAAAAAAAAGGTAAAAGAAACCTATGGTCTAGTCATTAAAACCTACTGTCAATCAGTGCAAACATTCTAATCAATAGCAGTATTAAGTAGTTAGGTACTTACAGACTATTCTTACACAATAATTTCTAATTCAAAATATCAAACCAAAATGACATAGTTATCAGAAGCATAAAATGTTTACAGACAAGATTACATAAAAACAAAGTGTCAAAAACCAAACAGTACAATTAAAATACATCTTTCATGTACTCATCCACACGTTAGTAAGCTCTCGCACACAGTAGCTTCTTAACTGTTTTCTTAAATTTTGTTAGATTTGGGATCTGTCTAATCCCTTCGGGCAGGTGGTTATACAGTTTCTTGCTATTAAATATTAGCGAGTTTCTAATGTTAGAGGATGTGGGTATTGGAAGTGAAATTTTGTGTGGATCCCTTAACCCGTATGCATGGTTAGTTATCAATTGAGGCTTGTGCTTTTTATAAATCACACATAGTGCAGCGTATTCCACTTTCAAATAATAATCCGTTGGACTATCTTGGCGAAAGCACATCACCACCAACTTCTCTCTTTTCTCTGAGGTAACCTTTCAATGAAGTCAGGGGTATAATTGATAACCTAAAAAATAAGCAGACCGTGACCTTTATGGTTTAAATGTAAAATTAATCAAAACAATCAAAAACTGTATTATCATTCCCTTGACTCAACTAATCAACCTTTGTTTTCAACAGAACATTTTTCCAGAAGTTCTCAAAATGGCTACTGTGGTACCAATTTTCAAGAAGGGCGACCTCTCATTGAATGAAAGATATAGGCCGATATCACTTCTGCCTATAATTATAATCTCTAAAATTCTAGAGAAATGCATGGCCAATAAAATCACAAACATCTTTAAAACAAATGGTCTTTTCTCCCAATGCCTACTTGGCTTCAGAGAAAATAAGAGCACTGTCCTAGGTATTATAAATATTGTTTCAGATATCATAGAGGCATTTCATAACATGCAGTACAACTCAGTTCTGCTATGTGATCTCAGCAAGGCCTTTGACTGTGTCGACCATGGTATCCTTCAAAAACTCAACTATTATAACTTTAGTCCAAACAATGTCAAACTTGTTGAGTCTTACCTTCGGTGCAGGTGTCAAGTGTTAGGGGTGGCCAGTGGGGCGTCAGCGAAGCGTATAGTTAATATTGGAGTGCCACAAGGCTCGATCTTGAAACTCATTCTCTTTTTAATATATATATAAATGATGTTCCTAAAGGGGACACTCGGTTCTCGGCTGAGGTGCACAGAATGTTTGGTCTGCAAAGAAGGGCAGTGAGAGTGATGTCTGGTATGGGTTACAGAGATGATTGCAAATGTGTGTATGTGGGTCTTGGTCTGCTGAATGTACCTTATTTATACGTGTCTGTTATATGTTGAGCAGTAGGGTCAGCTTCGAGGTCATGAAGATGTCCATAACTAAGACATTCGTTTAAGACACAATTTGGTATCCCAATATTGGCGTCTAAGCAGATGTCAGGATGGTCCAGACTACTGGGCTATAACATTTTTAATGTTTTACCAGATTATGTCAGCGCTCTACCAGCTAAGAATTTTAAGCAGAGAGTGAAACGTTACCTAATAAACAGGGCTTTTTTATTCCTTTGATGAATATCTTTTTTTAATTCAGATTTTAGTAGGCGGTGAGTGATCCATCCCGAACGTTGGAATGTTTTAATTTTTAAATTTTACCTATTGCCTTTTAACTTTTAATCATTTCTCTGTGATGTTTTGATTGTTTTATTGATTTATGATTTTATTGTTTGTTCATTTATTAATATGTATTCTTGCAATCTTTTAAAATTGTTTGTAACTCTTGCTGACATATCTAAGCATGTGCATTGACATGAATAAAGTATTGAAGTTTTATACAGATTTAATGAGACTGATTTGACTAAGGGTCAGGGTGCGAGTGGTATTCTACTAAATATTTTAAAGAGCTATGTTTTCCCTTTAGCAAAGGCCCTTTGCCTGATTTTTAATCAATTCCTGAAGTCGAGGGTCTTCCTGATAGGTGGAAACTATAATTTTTGATGCCTGTTTTTAAGAACAGTGGTTATAAAAACTCAGTCGCGCAATTTGCAAAATATCTCAAATTCCAAAGTTATTTGGAGCGATTGTTACTGATATTTTGAAATTTAAATTTGGAAACATCTTAAGACCTTGTCAGCTTGATTTTTGAAGAATAAATCTATAATGACCAATTGGTTGTCATATCGTGCCTATCTTGTTGATACATGAGTGTGTGGTGGGTTCTATTTACACAGACTTTCCTAAGGCATTTGACAGGATAGATTATGAACTCTTAGCACATAAACTTGTTCAGAATGGCATACATGGCGGTCTGTATGATTCAGTATGCTATTATCTAAAAAACAGAACGTAACAGGTTCGTATCGATGGTGTTTTATGTGGGGTGATTGAACAACACATGGTGTCCCTCATGGTGTGCATCTGCATCTTTTCAGTATTTTTATAAATCACGTCACTGATTGTTTCGTTAATTCCAACGTATTGTTATATGCTGATTATTTTTATTTTTTTCTGTGAATTAGAAGTAAGGGTGACTCTGAACTTGTGAAGCTAGTTTTGGACAGGTTTGCTTTTTGGTGTGACAAAAATAAACTATCATTAAATGTTTCCAAATGTAAATGTATTCAGTTTGGCAGAGTTAGGGATCCGATTGTGTCTGATTATTTTATAAACGGTAGTAAAGTAGACAAGATTGATCTTATGAGAGATCTAAGAGTTTTGTTCGATGCCAAACTGCTTTTTGGCCCGCATCTTTAGAGTATATGTGGTAAGCCTTTGAGAATGTTGGGATTGATAAAGTGTAGCACCTATTCAATATCCTCTTTGCTTTAAAAACACTCTGATTAACACTTGTTCAATCACATATAGCTAATTATACCACTCACTACCTGGAATCCATATTACAACTTATATGTCGATTAAATAGAAAGATTCCAGAAGAAATTTCTCATGTTTCATTTAAATGAGGTTCTTAATGACTTAGAATACTGCATGAGAATCTAAGCTATCTATTCAATCATTGCATATTGGAAAAAAAAATTTATGCCTTTTTCAATTGCTGGTATTGAGCTAGGTGTTACGGGTTTTGAATTTTAGCGTTCCTAAAAGATCATTCGAAGATTGTGAAGCTTTTAACGTAAATTTCCATTGTACTAGAGATGTTTTTATTGTATCCGAGGCTGTATTGAAAAAAGGCTGAAAAAAGTTAACTGATTGTGTTGTAATATTTTTAGACAGACATAAATAATTGTAACCTTATTTTACTGTAGTGTCAATATTTATGTTTGTGATGCTCATTTATCATTTATTGTAAGAAAACATCGATTGGACTTGTCCCATTAATAAATAAATGTTAAATCCAAAACAAATATTTTAGCTCTTGGCAATGAAAAGCAATTGTACTGAATATGACAGGGAGTTCCGTGATGTTCAAAATTCTTCAAAAATGAATCAGTACAATAAAGAGTATGAAAATCTATATGTCTACCTGACTAAACATACAGGGGCAATTATAAATAACATTGAAGATATAGAATCATTGTACAATACTCTTGAAATATATCAGCTAAACAACCTTTCATTGCCCAATTGGATAAATGATACGTTAATGAATCAAATGCGAATTATAGGAGCTCAAAATTTGGCTATTTATTCTGAGACTGATTATATGAAGAAAATGAAAGGAGGTAACGTAACACATATCCATTTAAAAGAAATTAATATGGTAACTACAAAGAGGGTAAGAACATTTTGTGATAAGAACCTAAGATATAAAAGTATATACTTTGGTATAATAATTTTGTATACTAGTAAAAGTCCAAAGTCGATACTTACCTAAGTTTTCTGATAATAAAATTGTAATAAAGACATTATTGACAATTAAATTGATTGGTCTGATTCTTCATATATCCATTGAGAGAGCACTAAGCCCATTCGTACAGGAGTACTTAAAACTAAAATTAGATTAATTAATTCTAAGTATAGTTAAACAAATAATATGTATATATTAACATTAACCTTACAAAAAAACATTAGCCATTAGTACTGTAATGCCTATTAAAGACAATTCAGTGATTGGTTAAAAAAGTCCCCCTCAAATTTGTTTGCATTTTCATGATTCTATTTATGGGGGAGATTTCTCCATAACTAGTTCTTTGCTGACACAACTAAAAAGTTCGTTGGTTTCTTAAAAATCTTGGAGGAACATAAAGCTGAAATTTACTTAATAGTTCTGGGGAATTTAATTGCCCATTTATAACTTTGTGGGTTAAAACAATATCGCATATTTTCCTGTGTATTTTTAATTGCTTTAGTTTAAGACTCTCTTCAAGTTCAACATTATCAATATTTTCCATTCTTATGCCTTTTTTAAATGCTACATATCGAAAAGTTTTATGTACTACTAGTATCGTTTTCTAAGTGTGATCTTACAAGAGATGTGTAAAGCAATTTGATCGAGTTGATATTTCTAAAGCAGTTCTTTAATGAGATTGACACGTCATATCTGTTAATTTGATAATTATTAGGAACCGTGTTAAAAAATTTAGAAAATTCGATATATTTACATTTATCAGTATTAAGGACCATTTTGTTCCTAACACACCAGTCACAGAATCTGTCGATGTCCTCCTGAAACTCCACAATGGCACTGTCACTGTTAATCCTTTTAAAAATGTTCAAATATCGTCCGCGTATAAAATATATTCAGATGATAAAAAAAACATTTGCATATATCATTAATATACTTAGATATTAAATAGTAATGGTGCCAAATGTGCCCCTTGAGGAACCCCAGAAGTAACACTTACGACTTTTGAGAAATTATTTTTTTATTTTGACAACTTGTATTCGATCAGAAATATATGAATTGGGCCACTGCAAAAGAGTGAACCCCATAACCAGACAATTTCCTTAAAAGCAGCTGATGATCTATTTTATCAAAGGCCTTTGAGAATTCGCTATAGACCGAATCCACTACAGTGCCCTTCCCCAGGTCCTCCGTTACATTATTAATGTAGTTATGCTTGTTGGCTTGTTTTAATAAAAGTAGATGTATATTCGCCATAATACTAGAAATCTATGTTCCAGGATTTTTCCTGAAAACAATATTGGACTTAATGGAAGCTGCCTCAAGCGGAACTCGAGATGTTGTTCCTACAATAAATACTTACTCTGGACATGATTTAACCTTAGTTCATGTCATGAGAGCTTTAAATTTAATAGACACCCTTAAACCAGATTTTGGGGCGTCCCTAATTTTTGAGCTCTATGAAGACTCTATAATTAAGGTAATGCACAATTCCGAGATATTGCTTTGAAAAATAACTGATTTTTCGCTTTTGCAGGTGTTTTATTGGAGTAGCTGGAATGGAGAGTCTGTTGAACAACACCTCATAAATTGTGCAGGTCCATGTACTATAGACAAATTTCGAGAGGGTTACAAGACTGTATTACCAATAAATTGGGCGGCAGAATGTCAAGAGAAAATGCAGGCATAGGGCTCATATAACTTTAGGTACATACAGGGTGTCCGGTATGAGTATATGGCGTACTCTCGGGAACATATAGGAGAGTCAAACTAACCCTAATTTGTCATAGAAAAAAATATGTAAAGAGTCTTTTAAGGAGTACCCAGAGATTTACCTTTTCGGCTCTAAGTTTTGAACAGACTTTTTAATATTTTATATACGTCATAAGGACTCATAAAACCATACTACAGTAGATGTTTTACATCATCAGGAAAGTCAGAGCTGAAAACAAATGTTTTTAATGCTTTGAAAGGTACTTATTCTACATGTGTTTCGATAAAATTAGCTGTTTTCGAAAAAAAGTTGTTTTTGTATAACCCGTTTATGAATATTATAAATTAGAGTACTATAATAAAACACGTCGTTTTTATTTATGCTAACATGCACCTAATTATTTGTGGATGTGTTGATCGTAGCTTAAGAGATGCAGATAAAAGCTAAATTATAAAAAATACTTAAAAACTGAACCTTTTTGACATTTTGGAAACCACTTAAACTTTTACTCTTTGTTTGCTTGAGCAGGTTTTCGAAATGGGCGCCCGGTACCTCTATACATTTCTTTATCCTGTTTTCAGTGTTTTCTCGTTGTACTTAAAATAACATGCCAGGATTATCTCGAATTTCCTTGCAATGGTGTGGAAAATTAATTTTCCTATCAAGTCTTCCCTGGTGTTAACTGGCGTCTAATATGCAAAACTCTTTAAATTACCCTATAAATAAAAATCTAATAGAGTCACGTCGGGCGACCTTGGTGGCCATAAAATAGGCCTACATCGTACATAAACCCCATTTGATTTCTGATTTCTAAAAGAGCTAATACACTTAGGTTTTATTGCAAGGATTGCAAATACATGGTACCATCCAATCATCTGTCTTCAAAAAAGAATGGTTCATTGAGATAATTATGGCTATTTATTACTCCGTCTCCGATAAAACCGATTTCGTCCATGAACAAAAGTAAGGAAACCATACTGGTAAAACTTGGATTTCACGTAAATCGTTGCAAAAACCAATTTGCGTTATTGACTCTTGCAAAATACTCAGCGGGAGACGTGGCATGTATCTTTTGGACGTGATTAGAATGTAGCATTTGTTTTCGAAGGGTATTATGAACAAGCCACTTTGTCGCATGAACTTGGACCGATAGCTTTCTTACACTATTAAGAGGGATTTTCAGCAATTTCATCCAGTAGTTCCTCCTTTAACTGAGTGTTCCTTGCTGTTCTTGGAAGCCCTATTCTACCACAGTGCGGCAAAAACTTCCTAAAATGGAATAGCAAAAGATTAACTACTTTATTTGCAGTGGCGGCTCGTCGGGGTGGGCAGAGTGCCCACCCTACAAAAATTCAGTAAAATGTAAAATAAAAAAGAAAAATATATTTTTTTGCGTCCGCTGTATTATTTATTATTACAGAACAAATATAATTCAAAAACTTATATAAGTATTATATTTTATTAATCATTTAAAACTTCACCGAAAAACAGGAGCGCAAATCGCTGACTATTGCCAAATAAATCGTATCTTCCTCGACCAGTCGTATCCTCTATATCCAGTGCCCCCTGCTAAAGAATACAGTGCGGCGGGGCGAGCCCTAACGACCTGGCCGACCGAAAGACAAACGCAATTGATATTTCTAATGAGAAAGATAAAGAGGGAGGAATGGCGCGTGTGTGCTGAAGTACACCAACCATGCCATACCCAAGGCGGTCGAGGTAGCATCTTAAGAAATAATGGCCTTTTAAGATCCTTTACACAAGTAGAGCACTATGTAAAAATCGACCTCTCCTATTGGTCGATCCATCTCGTATTACAATATGTCTTCGTGATGCAATCAATTTGCAGCAAGAGATCTCGTGGTTGAGAGGTTTAGATGGTTGGGCCTCACTTGGACGGCCCGGGTTCAAACCCCGTTGCTTTTTTATTTTTGTTTTAAAATTATGTTTTAAACAGTTTTTTTTTCCTGATTTTGGGTATGTCTTGGGTTAGCACCTGGTTTGTTTCGTCTTCTTGATCCCCCGAAGCGAGCGGAGGGCCATGCGAATCGACCAATAGGAGAGGCCGATTTTTAGATAGTGCTCTACTTGTGTACAGGATCTTAAAATGCGAATCATGGCATTCTTCACGTGTAGTGTGCAGTATCGACACTGTTTACTATTTTGAATGTGAATGTCTAATATTTCACATCACGCACGACCCTCCGCTCGCTTCACTCGATCCGGGGCGCAACCAGAGTAACCCAAATTTTCGCCTGTAGTATTTACGGACCGATGAATTACTTCCTAGGGGTCTGGTGCCCCAGTGGTTAGACGCTGTGCTTGTGATACGGTGGCCCGGGTTCGATTGCCGCTAGTGGCAAGGCATGTGTCTTGTTATTTTTTTAAAGGTAATGTCGGTTTCTTTTTATAAATTTGGGTTAGTATGTTTTTTTTATACCGTACCGAATCAGTTAATTAACACGTATTTTTAAGCATTAAAATCCAACCAGTAAGAGCATTTTCCTCATATTCTGGGCGTGCGCAACGAGCTTATTGATATGAGGACGACCTCGTTTATTTATGAGTAACAGTACCGGTCTGGTGTTAACTTGTTAATTAAATAGTGGTCATTATTAAATATGTTGAAGGTTATTTTATTAAAATATTTTATTAAAAAATTATTAGAGAAACATTCCTGTGAGATCTGTGAGCTGTGAGAGGTATTAAAAAAAACTCAAGAACTCTGTCCGATGATGCACTCTATACACATTTTAGAGCGTACCGAAATGCAGTAAATAATGTATTTGGTAACCTCAGATCTCCAGATCAGACTTTTTGATGTATAAACATCTTATGCGGAGGTATGAAGGTAATCTCGGCAAATTCGACGGAAATCATATGTGGGGACGGAAAAGTGAAGGCCTAAGTGACCGGCGTATTATAAATGCGAATGTGTTTGTTTGTTTCGTACGTTTTCACGCATATACTACTCAACCGATCATCATGAAATTTTATACAGATATTTTCAGGAGTATAGTAAAGGACATAAGACACTTTTAGCTTTTACCCGCGGCTTCGCTCGCGTTGATTTTTACAGTTAGTTTTAATCCTATTTTCCATGCGTAAACTACTCAACCGATCATTATGAAATTTTGTACAGATATTTTGAAGAGTATATAAAAAAAGACATAGGATACTTTTAGCTTCTACCAGCGGCTTCGCTCGCTTTGATTTTTACGGATAATTTTAATTCTATTTTTTATTTTCTTAAGGTTATATTTGTAAAAAGTTTTTTTCTTGATTTTGGGCATGCCTTGGGTTAGTTTGGTTAATTTTTGTTCGTTGCGTCCCTGTAGCGAACGAAGCGAGTAGAGGGCTATGCGTGAAGTGTAATATTAGACATTCTAATGCAAACGTTACAAATGGATACATTAATTAACGCACGTCAGGCGGTATTTGTGACAGGAATGTGTTTTGCAGGCTGTCTGTAACCGTTAGTGTAAAACGTGTTCTTTCTAGCACCAGAATATAGACAACCAATTCCAAATAAGTGGTTGCCTATATTCAGGCGTCACGCGGTCTAAGGTGGCATTAGATTTTCATGTCGATATAGGATATGTTCACACAGTGTCTCGAGTACAAGCAGACTTGCTCATTTTTTTTTTAGTTTTTTGGATCCTGCGAAAGTCTATTTGTTCGCCATTTTAAAGATATTGCCATTTTACCAAATGTCACAAAAATAAGGGAAAAAGGACCTGCCTTTTCAGCAACCTTGTAAAAATTTTCCCAAAACTTACTTTGCATCTCTGTTTACCAGAACAAATATATTTTACACTTTAAAATTTTTAAACAGAGATTTGTTTTCACCCAAAACAAAAAAAATCACTTAATATCTCGTTATACTAATAAATAATAAGCCTATAAGGCTTATTATTTATTAGTATAACGTAAAATAACCATACATTAAACTTCAAACAGATAAGAATACAGAAACTAAACCAAACCAATAAAGGTTGGAATTTCATGAATTGATTTATATTTTAAAAAATAACATTACTATAAATGATAGATTAGACATTACAAATGAAGTCAAATTTAGCATCATCATTTGATTCACGTTTTAATGTCTTTCGCAGGGACCGTAATCGATGAACTAGACTGTCAGCGCGGTGGCGGAGTTTTGATTGCCACATCTAATAATATCCAAACATCTCTTATAGATTCCCCTGTCAACCTCGTTTACGAAGATGTGTGGGTACGACTGATCGTTAAATCGATTAAAGTCATGATTTGTTGCGTTTATATTTCACCAAATTCATCTGTGGAGTGTTATCAATCATTCTGCAATACCTGCGAATCTCTAAAGAATTAATATAATAATCATAAATTTATTCTGTGTGGCGATTTTAACGTTCCCACTATCCAGTGGTTTTTTGAAGTCGATTCATTAGTCTTTCTAGCGCTGAATTCACCCACTGCTGAAGCAGTTTTGGTTTCCATGTTTTTTCTGGAACTTCAGCAGATCAATCTGCACACGAACTGCCATGGTCGATTCTTGGATTTGATCTTTAGTGACGAATTCGCGAAATCAACTGTTTTGTTGTGCTCAGATCCTCTAGTAAAAATTGACACTTACCACCCGGCCATCGAATGCTACTTCGACATTCATTATATTCCGAATTAAGGAATAGTAGTACCTCCACTTTTTATCTCTTCAACGATGCCAATTTTACGGAATTAACCAATTTCTATGATTCGACAGACTGGTAATTTTTGGGTTCCACTTTGGACATCGATTTGGACGTTCATAAATTTTACGAGATCCTTTTCAAGGGTATAGATATCTATGTCCCGAATGGTTTGATAAAGATCTGCGTAAACTTATCGCCAAAAAGAAGAGACTGCACAGAAGATTTAAAAGATCCGGCTTGCAGAGTGATTATGAAGCCTTTTCCAACATAAGGCGGGAAGTCAAGTTTCGGACAGACTTGTGTTACTTAACTTTTGTCTCTAAAGCAGAACATCTGATTCCCGAAAATATCAAACATTTTTGGTCCTATATGAAAAGTTTAAAGGGTGTGTTTCTAATCTACCCAGCATAATGCAGTACAATAATCAATCACTCAATAATACAAATGATATTGCTGTCGCGTTCGCCTCGCACTTTCAGTCTTGCTATTCAAATCACGAGAATGTAGATTTAACTAATAATAGCCTTGTAAAATTTTCTACCATATTGTCTTTTCATATTTCTACCACTGAGGAAATTAGGGAGAAATTAACATCCTTGGATATATCTAAAAAGCTGGCCCTGATGGCATTCCACCTTTATTATTGAAATCCTGTTGCACCTAACTTGTAAACCAATTAAAAATTCTCTTTCAAAAATCAATGGACGCCGGCTACTTTCCTTTGATGTGCAAAAATTCTAATCTCTTTCCAATTTATAAATCGGGTGATAGGTCGATTGTCAGTAATTATCGAGGCATATCTCTTCTTTCTGCCATACCTAAACTTTTTGAGTCAGTTCTTACTGATGAAATTTTTAACACATATAAAAGTTACATTATACCTGAACAACATGGTTTTTATAGGGGTCGTTCTACTTGTACTAATCAAAACTTTCTTATTTCATCAGTTGAAGCTGGCTGTCAGGTTAACAGTATTTATACTGATTTATCTAAAGCATTCTATAGTGTCTGCCATCTTTTACTCATAAAGAAATTGTCCGAGATCGGTGTCTCTGGTAGTTACATTAAATTAATTAAATCTTACCTATCTCAGTGTCGTCAACGTGTTATTATTTGTGGTTCGGACTCTAGTGATGTAATTGTGACGTCTGGCGTTCCCCAGGGTTCACATATGGGTCCTGTGCTCTTCGTATTATTTATTAACGATGTTCTTTCATGTTTCAAATCATCTCAGTGCCTCTTATTCGCCGACGACCTCAAACTCTTCAGCACTGTTGGTCCTGGCTCTAACGGCCTGCAGTCTGATCTTGATACATTTGTTGAGTGGTGCGAATCTAACTTCTTGTCAATAAATATCTCCAAATGTAAATCAATCCGTTTCCAGAAACGTCGTAATCCATCGATCAATACTTATATCATTGGTAATACAACAATCGAACATGTATCATCTATTAAGGTGTCTATTAACGATCTTGGAATAATATTCGACACAGACCTAACATTTAATCTGCACATAGATAGCATTGTTCTGAAAGGATATAGGATGCTGGGTTTCATTAAAAGAAATTCAAAGCACATTAGAGATATAAAAGCAGTTACTTGTTTGTACAATTGTCTAGTTCGTAGTTTGTTAGAGTACTGCTCTGTGATCTGGTCACCACATTACGCTTGTCATGTACAAAGACTTGAAACAGTTCAAAGTAAATTTCTTAAATATCTTTTGTATAAATTTCACTTTCCTTATAGTAACGTTCCTTACAATACTAGACTTTTGCTTTGTGGCATCAAAAGCCTTGAATGTCGTCGAAGATAAGCATATTTACTGTTTCTCCACAAACTTGTTAATGGCGGCATTGACTGCACTGATCTTTTAAATTTAATCACGTTTTTAATTCCTATAAGACGTACAAGACAAATACAGTTATTTTATGAACGTTATCACAGAGCTAACTATGGCTTTAATGCTTTTGTCGATCGTTTAGTTTATAACTATAATAGGTTTTTCCCTGATTGTGATATTTTTCATGTTAGTTTGGAATATGTAAAGAGAATGTTAAGGAATGCGTAAATTTACCTTCTTTGTGTGTACCTGTGGCTAAGTCACTGTGTTCTACATTCAATTGATTATGTGTTGTACCATTTAGAATATCTTATTCTGTAGTGTACCAAATTTGTAAATAAAATAAAATTAAATTAAAATATTTAACCAACATATTACGGGTTTTTGAAAATAATGACCGGTAAGTAATTGTTTTTATAGGTTCTATCACAATTATTAGGACATATTGCATAACATATTATTATAATTATTATAACGTTCTTTAAGAGATTTTAGTAAAATTATGTGACAGAAATGTGCACACCCTCTATTATATTGCATTTATATCTTATGAAAAATTCTTAGAATGCATATTTCATGGTTTTATGCCCTGCCCAATTTTAAACAATTTGTTGTAGGAATAAATTTACTTTATAGCCTCTGATGATTTATATTCTATGTCACTATCAAATTATGTATAAGTGACTGATCATTTTCGATCACGTTTACCAGATATCTTTTTTGCCAATTTCACAGGTTGCTGCATATCATATTAAATTTAATTTACAAAAAATTTAAATTAAATTAAATCCAGTTCCTGCTGGCGATTAAATACTAACATTTTTAACGTGTGAAGCGCATGCCCGAAATATGAGGAAATGATTAAAGAAGCCGACGCACTCATAGTTAAATAACTGATTCGGTACGGTATAAACCATGATGCTACCACCACGGCATAATAAACAATTATGCCGTGCTGCTACTACTTGATATAGTATCATGGGTATACCACCGACCTCCATTGAGGTCGGTGGGGTATACTCGGTTTTGGAAGTAA
>MU189866.1:65426-82230 GCA_016904865.1 Pissodes strobi | reverse complement strand
GTGAAAACCCGTTCATCTTACTGTAATCCATACAGAAACGTTATAGCAAATTAAGAGAATAATTTGTCAATCGTGGGATTTTTTTGATGTTTCAATGGAACTAGAGATGTTTTATTGAGACCGTATACATATTAGGGCTGTGGGTGAGCAACATTGTGTGAAAATCCGTTTATCTTACTGTAATCTATACAGAAACGTTACAGAAAATAAGAGAACAATTTGAGCCAATCGTAGGTAATTTTTAAAATATTTTTTGATGTTTTAATGGAACTAGAGATGTTTTATTAAAGTTGGGATCGTCATATATATCATATAGGTGTGAGGAGTACTTGCATGAATCTCTAATCGGGTTTCGCAGTGGTTTCGGTACAAGGGAAGCTTTGTTTGGTATAATTGTTCTTGCTCAGAGAAGTCGTGATATGTCAATTGATCTATATGCCTGCTTTATAGATTTTCAAAAGGCTTCTGATCGTGTCCGACGTAACATTCTAATAGAGACCCTCAAAGACATTGCACTGGATGGGAGAGATATTCGTGTTATCTATAATCTATACTGGAATCAAACATCTGCTGTGAGGATTGAAGGAGTTAATTCAACTGCAATCGATATCAAAAGAGGAGTAAGGCAGGGTTGCATCTTGTCTCCTTTACTTTTTAAAGTTTACTCCGAGATAATTTTTAGAGAAGCACTTTCCGAAATATCAGCGGGCATCATTGTCAATGGTGAGGTTATTAACAATTTACAAAACTCAGATGACACGGTACTCTTAGCGTCCGGTCAGGAGGATCTGCAGGACATCCTTGACAGAATTGTTTCAGAATGTGCCACGGCTGGTCTTGACCTAAACATCAAAAAGACAAATACTAAAAGTAGCGCGAAATACTCGCGAGATTACAGAAGAACACCGAGATTATTGTCACCGTTAAGAAAAGGAAGTGAGAATATTTTGGGGCATGTGACGAGAAGCAAAAATTATCGTTTGCTACAAAACATAATGCAAGGCAAGATAGCGGGTAGACGAGCTCCAGGTCGAAGAAAGACATCCTGGATGAAGAATCTCCGAGACTGGTATGACGTGAATTCCAGCACGCTGTTTAGACTGGCATTTGACAACATAAGAATAGCCATGATGGTCACCAACGTTCTGAAGGGACATAGTACTTGAGAAGAAGGTACTAGGGTCTATATAAATCCAAAATTAACCCTAAATCAGCGCCCATATGAGATAACCATTCGTGGGAGGATAAGCGGAATTTTGTGTATACTTATTTATATTACTGTAATCTATACAGATACGTTATAGTAATTTAAGAGAATAATTTGTGCCAATCGTGGGGCTTTTTTTTAATGTTTCAATAGAACTAGAGATGTTTTATTGAAGTAGGGAGCATTAGAACGTATATGCTGGGTTGAATCAGGGAGGCGTTCTGGCGGCGGTGTTCTGTGACCTGTCCAAGGCGTTCGATTGCGTTGATCACCGAATACTGCTGCTGAAGCTTGAGAGATATGGCTTTCGAGGCCTGGCTCTCTCTTGGTTTGGATCTTATCTTGGGTGTCGATATATCTGTGGTGTGCTTGAGGGTGAGATCCTCGTCATTAAGGATTGGTTGTGGTGTTCCACAGGGCTCTGTTCTAGGGCGTATTTTGTTCTTGCTATATATTAATGATCTTGTTCAATTAAACATCTCTGGACACTTCACCCTTTTTGCTGATGATACTTCAATTTTATGGCAGGACATAGAGATTGAACAGCTGAAGCCGACCATGATTGTGACTTGGCCATCATTAAGGAGTGGTTCAATTGCAATCTAAGCAAGACACACATGGTGAGACTTAAATGTGATCTCACAGGTTTGCCTTTTGATGGGGGCCTCCTTCCCAGGATACCTGCAGCTAGGTTCCTGGGAATCATGATTGATGGCGGTTTACACTTTGAGGACCATATACTAGCCTTGAGCAGGAAACTGTCATCAGGATGCTTTGCTGTGAGGGCGGTTCGGGAGGAATTGGGTCAGCGACTGGCAAGGACTGTCTATTTTTCTGTGTTTGAGTCACATCTCCGGTATGGTATTCCATTCTGGGGTGTGGCTAGTCGGGGTCTTTTGAACGTCCTCTTTGTTCTTCACAAAAAGGCAGTGAGATTTATTGTGAATGTGCCTCAAAGACAATCCTGTGGACCGCACTTCGTGGCTCAGAAGATCTTGACCTTGACATCTCTTTTCATTTCGGAAACATCTTCCCTTATTTTTAAACATCGCACCAGGCTGCAGGGTTCTACACCGCAGCATGTGACCATCGCACCAGGCTGCAGGGTCCTACCCTTGCCGATTCCAAGAAGTACTTTGGTGAAAAGGTCACATAATTATGAGGGTCGCAAAGTTTTTAATCAGCTGCCAATTAGTTTAAGAACGGTTAATTCATCGAGGACTTTTCGCAGATCACTTAAAACATTACTTTTAACTAAATCATACTATAGTATGGAAGAATTCTACCGGGACGACCTTGAAGAGGTTATATAATTTTAAAATTTTTTGAGGTTTCAAAGGAACTAGAGATGATTTATTGAAGTAGGGAGCCTTAGAACGTATACATACTGAGGCCGCGGGTAAGCAAAATTGTGTGAAAACCCGTTTACATTACTGTAATCCATACAGAAGCGTTATAGAAAAATAAGAGAATAACTAGGGTTTATAGCAGCAGACAATGTCCAAATATTAACATAAACAGTTCGAAGGTCTCTAATATAAATATTACACAATATAATATTCTTTGGACCCCCATAAGGGTCCTGGCTCTGATGCTGATTTTCTGTCGGACGCCACTAATCCATTTACCCGGACCTTTCAAAGGCGTTCGACAGGATCAAGCACTCGGTCTTGGTATCCAAATTAAGAGCGATGGGTGTTGGCAGTTCTGTGCTCGGCTGGGCTAGTTATTGATCGATCAAATCAATTGTCACAGCTATAAAAAGGTTATATTGTGTGACAATAAGGCCATGTCTTTAGTATTCTTCTTGTGCCTGGAATCTTTTTACAATGTACATCTTCTGATGCAACATAAATTTTTAAAGTGTATTGCCTATAAAGGGAATATGCCTGATCTAATCCAATGCTTCACGTGCTCTCAAGGGATACTACTCGTTGTCATAGGCCCTTTTCTATACCGGCAAACAGAACCAATTATGGCCAAAACTGTTTTTTAATCAGTATCTTGCAGACTGGCCAACATAATGTGGCTCGGGGTGGATTTTTCCTAACTCCAGTCGCTATTTCCGAAAGTACATCTAAATTTAAAAGGTTTGGCAACGTCGAATACACGTCAGCCCACGCGTCTATGCGGGTGTATTTCAAAACCCAATTTTTTTTTATCCAAAAACAAATCCGAATCGTTGCAACAATTAAATCTTATCGACTGTCATATCTGAGTCACTTTCTATACGCGAACAATTATCGAAAAAAATTTAGTTAAAATCCGTTTGGGTACCAACTTTCATTTAAAATCTTTGAAACGAAAAATTTGGGTTTGGTAGCCGCGCGCTTTGAAATTACTTATTAATAAATAAGTGCTTGTCAACATTCGAGAGAGATACGATCGCGGCCAGAGCAAAAGTAACACTTTGTATGTTGGTAGCCATAGATATGGTATTGGCGTTTACGGGGTGATCAACGTTGTTCAGTAGATCGATATTTTTGTACCGGAATCATACGAGAGCGGCTTTTTCTCCGAAAGTCAAGGGATTTAAATCCGGACTGAACGGCGGCCAACTTAACTGTTTGATGCTTGCTTGGAAATTTGGAATTTAATTTCTGGAGGAAATACTATTTCTGGTCTATCCCACAAGCGTTATTGCATTTAAATCTCTGTCCCCCCCCCCCCTTCTGCATTTCCGAGCTCTACTGGAATATTTGCCGCCAAATTTCTTGAAGAAACAGTAACTTTTAGTATATAATAGACTTAAATCCGTACTACATGGTCTTTGATTTTTGAGCTAAATTACGTACCGTTTGTACCACAAATGTTCAATAAGACTTAAGTGCGGACTGAACGATGGCCAGATTAATTGTGTCATGCCAATATCATCTGGATAACATCCAATAAATACAATTTGACTGAGTTGTAGCGAACTCCCTATCCTTCAGCATTTTTTACTTTCTTATTGACATCAAAACCACTAGTTTCAAGTGTCTTTAGATAACAGAGTCGAAAGCTTCAGTTATATCCCCGAAAGTAGCTATTAAAAATTGTGAGTGAAGGAAGAACGTGAAGTGCGACCACCTGGTATAGACATACACACAATATACACACCCACACCTAAAGTAGTTTGCTCTGTATTTCTAGTAATTTGTGGGACATTTTAATGTATGTTCGAGTGTTGTGAAATATTCAATGGCGATACGGAGTTATATGTTTTCATTAGAAACTGTATCATAAACTTAAATTTATTTGTCGCTATATAACGTGGAAATATACGCAAGTCCTTTATTGGCAAATACTGGTTTGTTCGTTTTTTTTTTCTCTTCAGTCTCGACTCCGGACGAGCAATTGCCTTGAATATGCTGCTTCCAATGACAATAAACCTCAATTAAACCGAATTTTAGAATCCATATAATAAAAGCATTTTAATTTTACCTAAAAGAGTTCCCTGAAAGTTTTTATTAATGCCCTAATGTTTGATTACTCTTTCTCTAACCGCTTCTAAGATATTTCATAAATAAATTCATGTACAAGGGAACGAACTAATGAATTAAAATGATAGGTTAGTTTGGGTTGATTTGCCAGAAATTTAGAATAAGTAGGTAGGTGATAAACTGTAGGCTGGCCAGCGGGATGACCTGATTTGGATCCACCAAATTTTTATTCTTTATATATAAAGGTGAAACAGTCCTCTACAGAGATAAGTAATAAAATATATAAAGTCCTAGTTTATTTAAAGTGGTATAAATAATACTGGCATGACCTAAAAGCTTTTAGATACCATAGACAATATTGTAAAAAAATATCAACCATTACAAAAGCTACTGAAGCTTTTTAATTACCAATGATACCGACTAACAGCTTAGGGAAAAATTCGCAATTTAGCAACATTGCACCTTAAAGTAAAGAAACATTCGGTGGTAAAGAAAGGGCCCCAATATTTGCAGATTAATTTGGACTGGAGGAAAACAGCGTTTGTTTAGTGATGAAAATTTGATTGATTCCGTTGGAATCATCGATATTATTTATGTAATAAAAACAATTTTAAATAAATTATTACCGCCCAGGTATCGCATTAGACAATCTCTTTAAAGCTACGACGGGCAGATCCACATCTACACACTACACGCTCCACACAAAACACAAAAAATTAATGATCGAAAAATAGTTTATTATTGTGTACGGGCCGCGACCATCAATCATAAACGGTGTTTTAAATTTAAATAAAAGAAACTGGCCGAGAAGATCCATCGGGTCATTTATCTCTGTTCTTTTTTTCATCAATATAATTGTTCGAAAATCGTTGTAAATGAAAAAAATTAACATGTGTGAGGGAGGGGCGGAGGGGGGGGGGGGTAATCGTTACCGACGGGAAAATCTTTAAAACTTACCGGGAGTCCGAAAATAGCGTTAACGAACAGTACGAATACAATAATCAAAGGAGTTTAAATCTGGTGAACGAGAGGGCCTTCTTGTCGTATAATTTCTTTATTGAAAATAACCAATTCCAAAAGCACTCTGCTCTATATAAAACACTATTATATCAAAAAAAAATCCAATAGCATAACCCCTGCTATGCTGTCTTTAAAAAAATGCCTGTCACACTAATTGGAACACTCGGTATGTTTGAATAAAATTTAAACTTTAATCTCCGATTTTGAACTTTTAACCCTGTACTTGTGACTTTAAATCATGATTCAGACTAAATTCGAATTTAAACCTTTAAAATCACACTTAAATGCTCAAATTCAGATATTAAGGTATTCAGTTTGGGTTGCTCAACTCTAAAAATTGGAGATTAAAGTCTAGATTCTGGCCTGGCCTTTAACTTTTAGCTCCGAATTCAGAGTTTAGAGTGTGAGTTCGATAGTTAACGCTTCTTTGTATTCAGCGTTTAAAACTTGAATTTAGACTTTAAAGTGTGTAGACATTTAGCTTTAAATTCCTATATTAGAGCGTGATGTTATAAGTCTCAATTAAGTGTCTTATAACAGATTTTTTAGGAATTCAGACTTTAAAGATTAACAGACTTTAATCGTTAAATTGATTTTAATGGGAAGCTTGAACTCCTAGATTAAAGTAAGTCTTTAATCTCTGAATTCAGACTTGTAAAGTTGCTAAATTGAAATTAGACTTTAATTTTTAGGATCTCTGCACTCAGACGTTCAACTATAATTTCGGATAAAGTTTTATTATTTTAATTAAATTCGCACTAAGCTGCACATTTTAGAGCGATTTTAAAAGTTGGGATCTGAATTAGGAGTTTTTAAAGAATAAATTAAGACTTTTATCTCTGGATTCAGACTGTCATGAATTTAAATTTAAGAGAGTGAATTTAATGGTGCCAGTATGGATTTTAAATTGAAAATCAGAAATTAGGCCTTAATTTTGAAATTTTGACAGGTTTTAATTTTGACTTTAAAAAGGCTTTAATTATGTATTGAATTTTGATCTTAACAGGTTTTGACTTTTGTATTTTTTACTTTCACCAGGCCTTAATTTTTCAATTTTGACTTTTAACAGACCTTAATTTTTTCAATCTTGACTTTTGACTTTTAGCAGTTTAATTTTTAATGTTGACTTAAAACGCCCTTTAATTTTTGTAATTTTAACTTTAAAAAGGCTTTAATTTCTAATTTAGATTTTTAACATGTTTTAATCTGAATTCTGAATTTTTACTTTAAATAGGTTTTAATTTATGAATTTCGATTTTAACTGGTATTAATTTTTTAATTTTGACTTATAAACAGGCATTAATTTTTGACTTTAAACAAGCTTAAATTTTTCAATTTTGACTTTAACAAATTTTAATTTTTCAATTCTTGACTTTTAAAAGGCTTTAATTTTTGAATTTTGGCTTTTAACAGGCCTTAATTTTTAAAATCTTTTGACTTTGACAGTTTAATCTTAATGTTGATAAACATGCTTTAATTTTTGAATTTTGACTTTAAAACGGCTTTAATTTTTGAATGTTGACTTTTAAAGTGTTTAATTTTTGAATTTGGATTTTTTCAAGTTTTATTTTTTTAATTTTGACTTTTAACACGCATTAATTTTTGAATTTTGACTTTAAACAAGCTTTATTTTTTAAATTTTGATTTTAACAAGTTTTAATTTTTGATTTTTTTTACTTTTAACAGGCTTTAATTTTTCAATTTTTACTTTTAACAGACCTTAACTTTTTTTTAATATTGACTTGACAGTGTAATTTTTAATGTTTGCTTAAAACACGCTTTAATTTTTTTAACTTTAATTTTAAAAAGGCTTTAATTTTTGAATTTTGACTTTAAACAGGTTTTAATTTTTGAATTTTTGCCTTAAACAGGTTTTAATTTTTGAATTATGTTTTTAACTGGTTTTAATTTTGATTTTAAACAGGCATTAATTTTTAAATTTTGACTTCAAACAAGCCTAAATTTTTAAATTTTGGTTTTAACAGATTTTAGTTTTCGAATTCTTGACTTTTAACAGGCTTTAGCTTTTGAATTTCGGTTTTAGTTTAATTTTTAATGTTGACAAAACACGCTTTAATTTTTGAATTTTGACTTTAAAATCGCTTTAATTTTTGATTTTTTAAAAGGTTTTAATTTTTGAATATTGGTTTTAACAAGATTTTTTTTAATTTTTACTTTAATTCAAACATACTTTAATTTTTGAATTTTAACTTTAAACAAGCTTTAATTTTTGAATTTTGATTTAAACAGGTTTTAATTTTCTAGACTTTTTACTTTTAACAGTTTAATTTTTAATGTTGATTTAAAACATGCTTTAATTTTTGAATTTTGACTTTAAAAATGTATTAATTTTCTAATTTTGATTTTAACAGGTTTTAATTTTTGAATTTTGAGTTTTAAAAGGCTTTAATTTCTGAATTTTGATTTTATCAGGTTTTAATGTATTAATTTTGACTCTAAACAGGTTTTAATTTTTGAATTTTGACTTTAAACAAGCTTTAATTTTTGAATTTTGATATAAACAGGTTTTAATTTTTGAACTTCTTTACTTTTAACAGGCTCTAGTCTTTCAATTTTGACTTTTAACAGATCTTATTTTTTTTAAACCTTGACTGACACTTTAATTTTAAATCTTGACTTAAAACACGCTTTATTTTTTAAATTTTGACTTTAAAAAGGCTTTATTTTTTAATTTTGACTTTAAACAGGCTTTAATATTTGATTTTAACAGGTTTTAATTTTGACTTTAATTTTTCAATTTTGACTTTAAACAAGCCTCAATTTTGATTTTAACAAGTTTTAATTTCCGAATTCTTGACTTTTAACCGGCTTTAATTCTTGAATTTTGACTTTTAACAGTTTAATTTTTAATGTTAACTTAAAACATGCTTTAATTTTTGAATTTTGACTTTAAAAAGGCTTTAAATTTTGAATCTTGGCTTTAACAGGTTTTAATTTTTGAATTTTGACTTTACACAGGCTTTAATTCTTGAATTTTGACTTTAGCCGATTTTGATTTTTGAACTTTGATTTTCATCAGGTTTTAATTTTCCAGTTTTGACTTTTAACTTAACAGGCTTCAAATTTTGAATTTTGACTTTCAGTTCTATGTTTAAACCTTGAGATCAGACTTCAATCTCTGAACTCAGGCGTTCAACTCTAACATCGGGTGAAGTGTTACTATTTTTACTAAATTCGTACTAAACTATAAATGCACATATTGGAGAGTGATTTTAAAAGTTGAACTCTGAATTAAGGGTTTTTAAAGAATTAATTAAGCCTTTAATATCTTAATCCAAATTTGATGTCACGAATCTAACTTTAATTTTTGAATTTTGACAGGTTTTCTTTTTGAATTTTGGCTTTTACCTTCGTCCTTTAATCTTGAATTTAATTATATTCGCATTAAAGTATGAATTCACAATTTAGAGTGTTAATTAAGACTTTAAGCTCTGAATTTAGGCTTCTTGTCCTAAATTTACATATAAGAGAGGATTTTAAAGGTACCAGTAAGGATTACAAGTTGAAAGTCAGAAATTAGGCTATAATTTTTGAATTTTGATTTATACAGGCTTCAACTTTTGAATTTTGATATTTAATAGGCTTTAATTTTTGAATTTTGACAGGTTTTAATTTTTGAATTTTAACTTTTAGGTTTATCTTTTAATCTTGGATTCAGACTTCAATATTTGCATTCAGTCGTTTAACTCTAAATTCAGATAAAGTGTTATTTTAATTACATTCACATTAAAGTATGAATTCATATTTTAGAGTGTTAATTAAGACTTTAAGCACTGAATTCAGGCTTTTTGTCATTAAATTTAGGACACTGATTTGAAAGGTGCCAATAGGGATTAAGGGTTGAAAATTTTGAGATTAGACTTCAATTTTGGAAATTTAACCTTTAACTCCAAAGTCAGTGTTTAAACTTTGAATTCAGACTTCAATCTCTGCATTCAGGCGTTTAACTCTAAAATCGCATTAAATTATGAATTCAAAATTTAGAGTGTTAATTAAGACTTTAATCCCCGAATTTAGGCTTCTTGCCATGAATTTAAATTTAAGGGAGTAACACTGCATGGTTTAAAAGAAAAAAATCCAAGGGATTAAAATCAGGGCTTCGGGCAGGCCAGGGAAGCGGACCGCTTTAAATACGTATGCATGTATATTATTTATATAATTGCATCTTAAATTGGAGTAACAAATTAACCAAAATTAATCTAATTGAACCAAACAAACGTGTTGCGACAATTCTTTAGTCGTAGTTCTGTTGATTATAAACAATAACTAGATTTTATGTACGCTCAAACACGAAAATCTAAGGGATTAAAATCAGGGCGCCGGGCAGGCAAGGGAGCGAACCGCTTTGTATATTATTTATATAATAATTATTGCATCTTAAATTGGAGTAACAAGTTAACAAAATTAACCCACATGAACCAAACAAGCGTGTTGCCACAATCTTTTGGTCGTAGATCTTTTCATTATAAACTTAATTTTATGTAGTTTCAAACAAAAAAATCCAAGGGATTAAAATCAGGGCTTCGGGCAGGCCAGAGAAGTTGGCCGCTTTAAATACCTACGTATACATGTATATTATTTATATAATTGTATATTTTGTGCCTTTAAAATATCTGGCGCCATCTAGTGAAAAAGTCAATTGTTTGCAAATACGTAATACTTGTCCCACGCCATATTTACACGTATTTTTAAACAAACTTCCAATTAACGATTCAATATGCGGATTATAATAAATATTTCCGTTCCCTCATATATATCTACAAAGTATGTGACGTTATTCGCGGCAATCAAGTATGCTGTGTAGGTATGTTGAAAAAACAATTGAAGAAAGTTGCAGTTTCGACAAAATTCCAAAGTCGAAACGTCTGCAGAAAATTTAATTGTTTTTTGTTTCTGAGATTTTGCAATTGGGTACCTACTCGAACGATTATCGTCGCCGGCCGGTACTACTTAAGTATTAGAAATTGCTGACACGTAATTAAATGCACTTAATCGGGATTTACGGAGCGGATTATAAATTGCATCCGCATCAGGTCACGTGATGCGGGGGCCAATTAAAAGGATTTTTCTGTTCAAAAATTGCAGAAACATTGTCTCAAGCAACTCTCTTAATATAAACGTTTTTCTCGTTTCATTTGCACATGCAGTCGGCTGGATATTAATATTCCCATAAGAAATATGGTAATTCTTCGTATTCTTAAGAGAAATGTGCCAATCCCTAAACCATATAAATTCTCAATTTATTCAAATTCGGCGAGTGGGTCGCGGCGCTCATAACAATGGCTTGCGTCCGCCATTATTGTTATTTTACCTTGGTCGACAGAAAACGGCACAAATATTTTTGTTAGAGATGTCTAGTCCAAAAATACGGTTGCCTATATTTATTCCTATGGTGAGACTACTGGGATGCGTCTAGTGCCCGCCAATCGATCGGAGATCACGTAGTATCAAACGTCCTGATGCCGCGCCGTGGCTACCCGAAAGTCAATTCAATCTACAATAATTATTGTTAGATGGGGCAAGGTTTAACGGTATTCGATGCACTTTTAAAAACAATTTTGTATTCAAGTAAGTAGGTACCTAGGTAGTGCCTGCAATATTTCATGATACCTTCCAAACACTCCGTATATTTTAATTTCCGTTACGTTATGTCGTGCCGCTATTTATATGTAATGTATTGATTCTCGATTGGCAAAGCAGATTAAGAAGAAAAACAACATAAATGATAAATGACTAGTATTATTAAAATTAAGAGAACAATAATATTAATTTGTTTTAAAATACGTTTTTCTTGCCGACTCGTTATAGGAAGGTTGACAACTCTCAGGTGTGTTAGGTACTGACATATTTCAAGTTCCAATAGAAAAAAAAATAATGTTTCGCTTTATTGGAACGGCTTAGTTTACGTCGAGGTGTACACGGTGGTTTAAATATGAATTAATTCAATCAATTAATTAGCAAGTAATAACAACGAAATTATATTTTTTTAAAATGACAAGCCAAGTAGTTGATTGAAATGCACGGTTAAGACGTATGAAATGAACAACTGAACTATAACAGAACAGGAAAGCGAAGAGAATAAATCAAATCATTTCATAAAAATTGGTTAAAAAATATTGATAAGAAATTTACACAATTTCAGGTTTTAACAGATATAAACTAGATCAGGAAGCTGATAACGAAATTATTCTTAAAATGTATAAAACATTTTTTTAAAAGCAAAATAGTGGACTAAAACGCAAATGTAAGATGTATGAAATTAATAACTAAACTAAAAAGGAACAAAAAATTAAAAGGGGACAGACTAAGACAGACTCATTAAAATTGGTTAAAAAAATATGTATAAATAGAAATGAAAATGGACAAGCATTAAAGAAGAAAATTTAAACATTTTTAGGCTTTAATTGGGATCGAGATTGGGATAAACCAGATGTTATAAGATTTACTACGAGAGGAAGTTCTTAACGAAATTATCCTTAAAAATTATAAAACACTTTTTAACACGTCAAATAGTGGATTAAAACGCAAGTTCAAGATGTATGAAATTAACTACTAAAGCAGAAAGGCACAAGACAGCAAAAATAATAAATTTGAAATTAAAGAAAAAAAATGAAATTAAAAGAGGCCAAACGGCATATTAAAATTGGTTAAAAAAATATGTATAAAAACAGAAATTAAAATGATAAACATTAAGTAAAGAAGAAAATTCAAACAATTTGAGGTTTTGATTGAGATAAACTAGATGTTATAAGATTTACGAGAGGTAGTTGAAAACAAAATCATATTTAAAATTTATACAAAAAAAAATTGGCAAACCAACTAAAGTAAAAAGGCCGAAGCCAGCGAAGAAAACAAATAAAATTAATCGAACAAAATTGGAATTAAGAGAGGACAATTGGTTAAAAAATATAGGCATAAATAGAATTCAAAATGAACAAACAAAGATTTACGAAAGGAAACTGATAATAAAATTATTTTAAAATTATACCAAAAAATCGACAAGCCAATTAAAGCATGAAGGCACAAGACCACATAGAATTAAATCAACAAAATTGAAATTAAGAGGGGACAAAGCTCGGGACAAAGTCTCCTTAAAATTGGTTAAAAATATATATATACTTAAATAAATAAACATGAATATTGATGAATATTAAAGAAAATCCAAACAATTGAGATATACTAGACATTATCAGATCTAGAAGATGAAGTTAATACGACAGATCAATCAGATGAATAATATAAAAGAAAAATCGTTAAGAAGAAAATGAAAAAGTGTAACAGATTATCAGCAGATGACATTTAGAGATTTAAGACAGGCTCTTGATACGATGAATTTTGTACAAAAATAAGAGCCATGAGGTAGTAAGTATATCATTAGTAGACGCAGGAAAATACCTGACAAAGCAATGACAATAAAATGAATAAAACGAAACAAAATGAAGATTAGGAGAGGACGGACGGCTCACAAAAATTGCAGCTTTTCGCCCTGAAATATTTAAGAAAAATCTCAACATTATTTATGATAGGAAGCCGATACAATGAACTTCCGCAAATCAATAATATTAAGGCAAAAAACTCGACACACAACGGAATAGGTATACTTAACATATCAGTAAGAATTTAGAGATTTGAGAAAAGCGTTTGATACGATGAGTTTAGTATAAAAATAAAAACCATGATAAATATACAAATGGACCAATGATAAGTACATATTTTTAGTAGAAGACGAAAAAAAAAACAAAACAATAATAACAGTAAAGAAAAGAAAACAATAATATTATATTTAGGACAAATAATATGGGTGCGAAATAATAAAACTGTTAACAAATAAAAAAAGCCATTAAAAATAAATATGAGAGTTATAATTAGTACATTTCACAAAAAGGAATACAGTGTGGCACAAAAATATGGAAACAGCCATTTTACTCGGAAGCCCTGTATCAAACGGCTTCAAATTTGGGATACAGGCATAAAAAATGATTTTGCATTCATTAAAAATATTGTCGACAATGCAGTGTTGCCGCTTTTACTAAAAAATAGCAACAACTGTAATATTTTAAACGGAACACCCTGTATGTTATTGCATATTTGGATTGGGCGAAAAAGTCTAGACATATTTCATAAATAATGTCCTATACCTACCTCTAACGGTTTTTGAAATATTGACAGTTGAAAATCGACCATTTACCAAGTTTGACAGCTTGTAAAATCTAAACGGCTAAAGATAGAACAAAACGGTTTGCACTTTCCTGTATTGGTTTTTCATAAGCTATCGTATGACACTAACTTTAGATTCCAGATAAATTTAACCTCTGGTTAAATATAAATATTCCATTTCTATTTAAAATATTATAGTTGTTACTACTTTTTAGTAGAAGCGGCAACACTGCATTGTCGAAAATATTTTTAATGAATGCAAAATCATTGGTTATGCCTGTATCCCAAATTTGAAGCAGTTTGATACAGGTGATTCCTCGGGTGATTCCGAGTAAAATCGCCGTTTCCATACTTTTGGGCCACACTGTATATTGTGTCTCTAGGATATTAAAACTATTCATTAAAAACAACTGAATCAATGCGAGTGCCTTGTAGGTATATGTGTCTGTCCAGGATTTTAACATTCATTTTGTATCAAATGAATAGACAGTTTTATTGATGTTAAATTTATTTATCCAAAAACTTTAAAAAAATTGTATATTGTTTCCCTAAGATATAAAAAACCTACATTAAAATTATTTATTTAAAAAATTGAATCGTGTATATGTGCTTTTCCAGGAGTTTAACGTTCACTGGGTTATTAAGCTCGAGTTTAAAGCAGTTTTTCTAGTTTTGTATCAAATCAATAGACAGTTCTATTAATGTTAAATTTATTTATCCAAAAAATAAAAAAGTTGTATATTGTTTCCCTAAGATATTAAAATTATTTATTAAATAAGATTGAATCATGTATATGTGGCTTTCCAGGAGTTTAACATTCACAGAGTTATTAAGCTCGAGTTTAGGGAGAGTTCTTTCGTTTTATGTGAAATGAATAAACAGTTCTATCAATGTTAAATTAATTTATCCAAGAAAATGAAATCATGTAGATATATGTGGCTTTTCAGAGGTTTAAAATTCACAGGGCTATTAGGCTCGAGATTAAGGCAGTTTTTTTCGTTTTGTATTAAATTTTTTGTTTAATATTATTTATCAAAATAAATAAAAAAAATGTATATTGTTTCCCAAGGATATTAAAATAATTTATTAAACAAAATTGAATCATGAATATGTGCCTTTCCAGGAGTTTAACATTCACAGGGCTATTAAGCTTGAGTTTAAGGCAGTGTCTCTCGGTTTGTATCAAATGAATAGACAGCGCTTTTAATGTTAAATTTATTTACCCAAATTTTTTTTTGAAAATTGTATATTGTTTCCCTAGGATATTAAAATCATTTATTAAAAAAAATTTAATCATGTATATTTGGCTTTCTAGGAGTTAAACATTCACAGGGCTATTAAGCTCGAGATTAAGGCAGTTTCTTTTCCGTTTTGTATCAAATTAATAGACAGCATTTTTAATGTTATTCATCAAAAAAAAAATTTAAAAATGTATATTGTTTTCCTAGGATATTAAAATTATTTATTAAACAAAATTGAATCGTGTATATGTGCCTTTTCAGGAGTTAAACATTCACAGGGCTATTAAGCTCCAGTTTAAGACAGTGTTTCTCGTTTTGTATCAAATTAATAGACAGCTCAATTAATATTAATTTATTTATACAAAAAAAATTAAAAAATTGTATATTTTCCCTAGGTTATTAAAAATATTTATTAACAAAATTGAATCATGTGTATGTGACTTTCCAGGAGTTTAACATTCACGGGGCTATTAAGCTCGAGATTAAGGCAGTTTTTTCATTTTGTATCAAATGAATAGACAGCTCTATTAATGTTAAATTTATTTATCCAAAAAAATAAAAAGTTGTATATTGTGTCTAAAGGATATTAAAGTGGAGTTTAACATTTTGTATCAAATAAATAGACGGCGCTGTTAATGTAAATTTATTTATCTAAAAAATTAAAAAGTTGTATATTGTCTCTAGAATATTAAAATCATCTATTGAAAAAAATTAAACATGGTATACGTGGCCTTCCAGGGATTTAACATTCACAGGGCTATTAAGACTGAGATTAAGGTAGCTTCTTTCGTTTTGTATCAAATTAATAGACAGTTTTTTTAACATTAAATTTATTTATCCAAAAAATTAAAAACATATATTGTATCTCTAGAATATTAAAATTAATTATTGAATCATGTATATGTGCCTGTCCAGGAATTTATAACATTCACAAGGCTGTTAGGCTCGAGTTTAAGACAGTGTCTCTCGTTTTGTATCAAATGATAAGACAGCGCTTTTAATGTTAAATTTATTTATCAAACAAAAATTAAAAAAATTGTATATTGTTTCCCTAGGATATTAAAATCAAAAAAATTGAACCATGAATATCGGGCTTTCGAGGAGTTTAACATTCACAAGGCCATTAAGCTCGAGATTAAGGCAGTTTTTTTCGTTTTGTAACAAATTAATAGACAGCGTTTTTAATGTTATTTATCCACAAAAAATTAAAAAATGTATATTGTTTCTCTAGGATATTAAAATTATTAATTAAAAAAAATTAATCATGTATTCATGTGGCTTTCCAGGAGTTTAACATTCACAGGGCTATTAAGCTCGAATTGAAGGCAGGTTCTCTCGTTTTATATATATTTATATAATAGACAGCTCTATTAATGTTAAATTTATTTATCCAAAAAATTTAAAAAGTTGTATATTGTGTCTCTAGGATATTAAAATCCAAAAAAAAATGGATCCTGTATAATATGTGTCTTTCTAGGATTTTAACATTCACAAGGCTTTTAAGCTTAAGGTAGTTTCCTTCGTATTGTCTAGAATGAATAGACGGAGCGAGAGACAGAGCTTTTAAGGTTAAATTTACTTATTTATCCAAAAAATTTAAAAAGTTGTATATTTGTTTTTAGAATATTAAAATTATTTATTAAAAAAAAATGAATCACATATAGTGTGACTTTCTAGGAGTTTAACTTTCACAGGGTTATTAAGCCCGAGTTTAAGGCAGTTTCCTTCGTTTTGTA
>MU189866.1:43895-65416 GCA_016904865.1 Pissodes strobi | reverse complement strand
TATCGAATGAATAGACAGCTCTTTTAATGTTATTATTATCAAAAAAAAAATTTAAAAGCTGTATGCTGTATATTGTGTCTCAAGGATATTAAAACTAATTATTAAAAAAATTGAATCAATGCGAGTGCCTTGTATAAATGTGAATAAAAACCTCTTTTAAAGTTAAATTTAGTTATTTAAAAAATTAAAAAAGATATTTTATAGCTGTATATTCAGTCTGGTACCTACTAAAATTATTTATTAAAAAAGGATTTAATCGAGTGCTTTATACAATATGTCTCAATTCATGATTTTAACATTCATGGGGTTATTATGTTTGGTTTTAAGGCCGTTTTTCTCGTTTTATATCAAATAAATGGAAAGGTTTGCAGCTTTTTAAAAGCTAAAATGATTAATTCAAAAACGCCAATTCATGCCTTGTATAATATCTGTCTCCAAAATTTTAGAATTCATGAGGCCAAGCATGAGGCAGATAAATGGGAAGGGTCTAATGCAGTTATTAAAATTATTTAAAAAAAGTGAATCAAGGTGCGTGCCTTGTATATTATGTGTCTTTTCAGGATGCTAACATTCATATGGCTATTAAACTCGGGTAGGTATAAGAAGTCAGTTTCTCTAGTTTTGTATCAGTTGAATAGACAATTTATTAATTAAAAAAAAAAAGTTGTTTTATAATATGTTGGGCCTAAGATATTAAAATTATTTATTTAAAAAAATTGAATCTATGTGAGTGCCTTGTATACCTACCTGTGCTTTGCCAGGATTTTATCATTTAAAGTTTTTCTGATTTTATATCAAATAAATCTCAAGGTTCGGAGCTTTTGAAAAGTTTCAAAAAAGTTTTAAAAAAATCACCAATTCATGATTCGTGTAATATCTGTGGCAGGATTTTAGAATTCAATGCAACCTTTTTAAAGGCTTAATATTTTCTATGTTGGGGTATCGAATAAAAAATATATTTAGCGTAAAAACTGAAATGGATGGTAGGATTTTATTTGCCTTTTTGGATTCTAAGAGAAGTTCTAAACGCATTATTTTGTATAATAATACCTTATGCTGTTTCTCAGCCGTTTTGCAATTTTTAAATTTTTTTCAAATTTTCATCGTAGGTACCTAAGTCAAAGTTGATGCCATATAATACTTTAGTCGTCATGAATTTATAATTGCGAAAAATCGCTATTATTATTATTTAATAGAATAATTCGTTTCGCATAAAAATATAAATAAATAATTTTGGGAGAGGCTGGGTAAGTAGGTATGAGAATTTTTATAAATTTTAAGAAATTATTACTGACCTTGTTTTATTATTATTTCCTACTGTTATTGGGACAAACAATCTATTATTCTGCTTTTCTTTTAGACCTTATTAGTGTCTGTATTTAATTTTCTATTATTTGTCTATATTGACTGCTTTGTTTTGACGTTGCTTCGTTCCCTTGGACCTGATTTATTTGCAAAATACACCGCTCCATTAATTAACTAATTAATTTCTAATCGTTGAGCCAAAAATTTGTCATTAATTTTTTTTAAATGAATATCTCATTATTTATCGTAAATAAAATCAGCTAAGAAGACCACCGAAAACGATTCTTGGACGATTACTTTTTTTATCAAAACAGTCACACAAACTCAATTATAGAGCGCAATAAAGTCTCATTTTTTTCGGCCTGAAATTGCATCATATTTACATACAGTCTCCCAAAACGCAAAAAAAAACAAATGAAAATATTACCTTTTGGTCGTTTGCTATTACCAATCACGTATCGATTTGGTTGTACCAACATACGATAAACATCACCTGCGGCACAGTCAAATAAAAATAATCCAAATAACAGTTAGTTGCAACAGAAAAGTACTTTGTCATCAACCAACGCAGTTTAGATCCAAACAAGTGCACACAAAAAGTTTTATATATATAGTCTGTTCACTAATAACAACAAAAAAAAAAAACAAACAAGTCCAGTAACGCTGCCGCGAAAAATAAAATCGCAGCAAACAAAATCGAAAAAATCAAAACAATTCAAATTTCGTGCAGCTTTCGTGACACCCAAACTAACTAAATCCAGACCACCGACACGAACTATCGGACGTGCGACGTCCGACTCACGTATATTTTGTTACTTGACGTTTTCGGATTCTGTATAAAATCAAGCGTGCGGTGCACGACGCGCGTTTACCCCCGCCACCGCTCCCTGCGGAATTTCTGTAAAATTGTGAGTCTGTGATTCGCCAGGGGGCAGGCCTTCGGGGGGGGTGGCGAGGAGGGGAGCGATTATTTTCGATGTTTTGGCGTAGTTTCTGCGTTTTGCGTGCGGAATAGGTAAATAGTTGACGATCGTTTTGTGAATGAATGTAGGCGGCAAGTGGCGACACCTATTTCGAATCGACAGATGAACGAAGTTTGCAATGGGATGGATATTTAAATTTCCTTTTTAATTATAAAAATTCTAATTCTATATATGACGTGATTGTCACTTGTTAATTACCTATTTTTATTTGAACGATAAAGGTCATTCCACACTACCAAAGAGCTAGGCGGCACAAGAAGTTCCAACCAATCACATGCACATGCCATAAAAACAGAACACGTGCGATTGTGTTAAAACAGAAATATCCTAAAGTTATGACGTTATTTTGGAAAATTTTATCAGAAAAAGTAATTTGTTTTCTATTTTTAATCTTCATTTATTTTTTTTATTTTAGACATTTAATTTACCTAGCCCAAGATAAAAATAAAAATAATTATATATTTTCCCAAGAAAGTGCAATACGTTTACATCTAAAGCAGTACCTACTTAAAGACTAAATACAAATATGTAAATACAAAATAAAATACAACAACCACAAAAAGAGAACCGGAACATTTATGTTGCACTTGTATCTATAAATAAAATAGAAATGTTAAATATTATTATATATTTTTTTACTTATTTTATACCTTAGAAACACCATAGATACTGCATTTAAAATTTAGGAGAAAGAAGGTATTTACTTAAAAACAAATTAAAAAAAAACAAAATACAAATAAATACCAATAACCCAATGAAGCAAGAAAATTAAAAAAGAAGAAACAAGCACATAAAACATAAAAATTCACTAATTAGAATGACCTTTCTTTTGCCTAAAATTTGGGTTGAAAATATCTATAAATAAGATATAGAAATAAACATGTATTTTATTTATTTAATTGAAATACTACAACTATTTAATTCATGTGAGTAAGGGGGTACTTACTTGAAAATTAAATAAACATGAACAAGATGCAAATAACAACAACCTAATCTGACAAGAAAATTAAAAAAATAAACATATAAAACGCACAACAACAAAAAAAACCACTCATCTAGAAGAATCTCAACTTGCTAAATATCAATTAATAAACTAAAGGTAGAGATAGATAAACAAGTATTTTATTTGATACTCCCTAGAAACACCATAGGTGCATATAGAGAGGTTCCTAAAAACTAAATAAAAAAAGAACTGAATACCTACTAATAAATAAAAATAAACTAATCGAACAAGCACATAATAAAACACAAAATTTGTGTTGCTAATATCTGAGTAAATAAACAAGAACGAGATACCCTAACCTAACAAGAAAAATAAAAAAAAATAAAACGCACAAAAAGAAAGAAAAACACTCATCTAGAAAAATGCCAATTTGCTAAATATCCATTAATAAAATAGAGGTAGAGCTAGATATTACAGGTATTTTATTTATATTTTATTTATTTGATACTCCTTAGAAACACCATATAGGTACACGTAAAGGGGTTCCTAAAAACTAAATAAAAAAGAAGTGAATACCAATAAATAAAAATAAACTAATCTAACAAGCACATATAAAACACAAAAATAAGAAACAAATTCGCTAATCTGGAAGATTTTTTTTTCCTAAAATAAGCACATAAAATGCACCAAAATGAAAAATCCACTAATCTAGAAGAATCTTAATTTGTTACCTATTAATAAAATAGAGGTAGAGCTAGATGAATAGGTATTTTATTTATTTGATACTCGTTAGAAGCACCATAATAATATGCACGAAAGAGGGTACCTAAAAATTAAATAAAAAAGAACCGAATAACAGAAAAACTAATCTAACAAGCACATAAAACACACAAAAAAAGAAAATCTACTAATCTATTTGCCTAAAACTTGTCTTGCTAATATCTATAAATAAAATAAATATAGAAATAAATATGTATTTTATATATTATTTGATATAGAATCTACCTTTGAACCACCACAGATACTTAATTGTTATGTGAGTAAAGAGGTAAAACTGGTGTAAAAACTAAAAAAAGAAGGACAAAATACAAATAAGTAACAAAAATTTAATCAAACAAAAAAAATAAAAAAAGAGCATATAAAACGCAAAAAAGGAAAAATTTACTAATCTAGAAGAACATTTCTGAATTTGCTGAAAATGTGTGTTGGGAACAATGAACTATAAAGGCGAATGGAAATAAGTTAGTTTTTAAGTAAGCACCCCTTTGTACTAGCTTAAACACTAAATAAAAAAGAACAAAATACAAATAAATAACAATAACCTAATCTAACAAGAAAATAAGAAAAACAAACAATCACAAAAACACAACAAACATCCACTAATCTAGAAAAATTGGCCTAAAATTTGGGTTGGAAATATCTATAAAAAAAATAGATGTTGAAATAAATATGTATTTTATTGATTTGATATATCTAGGGGAGAGTCGGGCAGCACCAGACAGCGGGTGTTATCGGACACGTGTCATTTTCGGTTATACTTACTCGTTGCCGCTCCTATAAGATGTGCGAACGAGCAATACTAGCGTACCCAATAACATATCTTCAGTAGGGGCCAGCCCAGTAAGTTGACGGGTATAGAAGTCTGGTTCAGTTTGTTGATATTTTGCTCGTACACGTGGAGGCAGTGGATATAGCAGGACAGGAAAAATTGTAGGATGGATCTAGCCAAAAGTGGTTTTACTTGTACCTTGTACTGGAATTTTCCCCAGACAGACTTGAATTTTATAGCATCCGATGGTTTATGATATCCCTGAACCAAGCGAAGTAGATGCATCAGAAGAGACAACTAGAAATGAAAACTCAGCTTCATGTCAGCCTTCGACTTCGCAAATGGATTTGACACCGTCTACTGCTACAAGTGACGATAATGACAATACCCGAGCGAATCCAGGATATTCTGGACAAAAAACTTCTATACCAAAGAAACTCCGACCACACCTTTCACTTCTAAAATAGTCTGCTTACCATCAACTTCCAGAAGTGACGATTATGACAAAATCCAAGCGGATCCGGAATATCCAAACTCCCACCAAAGAAACTACGAACACACCTTCAACTTTGAGGTAACCCGCCTATTTAAAATGATATTTCATTAGACTATATAGGTTCAGTTTTGGAACACCCTATATATATGTAAAGAAGGAAAAGGAGAAAAACAAGTCATAAATTGAAGTCGGGTTTTGCGAGGTTTTTTCGAGAAGATCCGAAAGCGTATCGCTCGAAGCCGGCGCAGTGTACGGTTTATTTTGGGTGAATTGTTATGCTTCTGTGTTGTAACATGTCATTACAGGTCAGTAAAATGAAATTTATAATATTGTTACTAACATAATTTGCACAAGTATTTCTTTTATTCTCATAGATAGTTCATACTTGATGGTATAACATGTGTACATATTTTATGCTGTGAATGGCACTGCTTTAAATGAAAACAAAAATGTATTGTTTGCTGTCTTTTCGTGCATGAATTTTAGTATGACTGTGATTGCAAGTAAGAGCTTTTGTGAAATTACTAACATTTTCCTACCCAGACGGGTGAATATCCTAGTTATAAATGAAATGATCATTCTCGAGATATTGGCCCATATTGCAGCTAAATAGCTCGGTAGCTTCCGTAATCCAGGACCTCAGTACTTGCCAGCGGCGTCTGGCTAACCAACACCACTCTTCGGTAGTGTAGTGGTTATCACATCCGCCTGACACGCGGGAGACTCGGGTTCAATTCCCAGCCGGAGAGCTATCTCTTCAGTTTTAAATGTACTATTACGAGTGTGGAACTACGAATTGTGGCGCAGGAGACAGTAATTTAATTAACTATTATGCTAATAAAGGTTATACAGCATTATTCGGTTTAGGAATTTAGATCGAGGGTTTCTCTGCCGTACTCTTTCCCCTCGTGAATTCCAGGCTGAGTCCGGCACGTTTTTCGCCATAGTTACTTAATTTATATGAGTAAGAGGATATTAAAAACTAAAAAAAGAAGAACAATATATAAATAAACAACAATAACTTAAGGCAACAAGAAAATAAAAAAGAAAAAATCACGAAAAATACACAAAAAAAGAAAAGTCCAATCCAAAAAGCTCACACTTCTGAAGATTTTTTCAAATATCAATCTGTCACATAATTTAATTTTTGAGGATTATAGTTGATGCATGAAGAACAACCTCCCTGGAGAATACTAAAAGTAATTGGACAAATACAGGGTGCGCAAAAAATATGAAGTTTCCTAATTATTATTTTTGACTCAGACGAATTAGAGGTTGAAAACGAATAAAAAGCTTCTCTGTAAAAAAGTTTTACTAAATTAAGCCCAACAATAAAAAGCAATGAAAATGTACCATTAATTAAGAAAACAAATAAAAAACACGTCATGAAAATGCGAATGGCACTGAATTAACTAATCTCTTATTACCTTAAAACAAAAAATAAGAAAACGAATATATCACTTAAACACAAAATAGAAAAGAAATAAAAATAAATTGAAAGGACGCAAATATTAATATCGTTGCAGTTTAAGTGCAATTCTTAGCAAACTATGTTGAAACAAACGATGGTACCTACGTACTAAAGTACTACAATTGCCTGGTAACAAACAAATTCATGTTAGTAATATAGATAGAAACATCGATTATAATATTTTCCTTTGTTTATTATATACTTATTATAACAACTGAATATTAATAAACGCAAATTACAATTTCTCCTCACGTTGTGTACGGTTTTTATGGCGTAAAAGCGTCTCTGCAATAAGTTATAACACTTATTTATATGAATTTTTATATTTTCTACGACCGTAGTAACCGTTCGGCTTTTTACTAGTTAGTTTTTGCAATACGAACTGTAATTTTACACTCTTCTTATACCAGTGATTGATCGACTAACATTTTTGTACGGGCGGAAAATGTAATTTCCGTTCGTCTAGCACTTTACGTGAATTGATTTACCGACTTTACCTGTCTCATAATAATTATATTTTTATGTTTTGTCTTTTGATTTGCATATATCATTTAATAATTTTGCTTGTATTATATATATTTTGTTCTTAAGGATGGTTATTTAGGTGTAAATAAATGCGTTATAGCGCTAGTTCTAGCCGAATAAATAAAAATAAATAATAAATATATTCAAAAATAAAAAACAAAAAGTGAAGAGTTAAAAAGAATAAATAAAAACTCACAAAAATAAATAATAGATAGTTTTTACAGATAAAGTTGTCCATGTTTAGAATAGTAAGCATTGCGATGGAAAATTCGGTAACAAAAAAAACAGCAGCATTAATATTAAAAATAAAATGACAAAAAAGATATTTTAAAAGTAATTTCTACTATTAGCATAGATGGGCAGATCATAAAGTAAAATTATAATAAATATTTTGAAAATAAAAAACAAAAATAAAAAGTGAAATGTTAAAAATAGTGAACAAAAACTCACAAAAAATAAATAATAGATAGTTTTTACAAATAAAGTTGGTCACGTTTACAATAATAAGCATTGCGATGGAAACTTCGGTAACAAAAAAACAGCAGCATTAATTAATATTAAAAAATATATACAAAAAGGATCTTTTAAAACAAATTTCTAAAATTAGCACAGATGATTAGATTATAAAGTAAAATTAGAATAAAAATGTAGACGATATGAATTTAATTTTCGGATAATTCCAACGATGCCAAAACTTTTCCTTGCATGACATATACGTATGAGTAATTTTCCCCGTAACCCATAAAGGCGCAGTTCGCTTCTATAAAAGCGTTAATAGGATAAACGCAACGCGCTCCTTTACGGGAAAAATATTATGAAAATCACGTACGAAAAATATCCATAGAAAAAATTCATTTTTATTAAGTATCGTTTCCGGTGCTTAATAGTCGGTAAAACTGGTGAATAGTAATGGATTCGAGCAAAAAGGGGGTCACACTGTCGCTTGTATTTATATATATTATACGTACACATACCTATTTATTTTTTAATTGAGTGAAATATATTGACTGTTATGCACACAGAGGCGTAGAACAAGTCCTTGAAATAGAAGAGTTAGAGGGTTTGCAGTAAAAATTGAACATATGACAACGTCGCTGATACTTAACTATCTACAATATTTTTGGGCACTATGGAAGTAAAGCATATGTGCTACGGCGTTTGCGAAAAAAAATCTGGCAACGTTGCTTATTCTCTTTCTAAAATTAACATATTATAAACCTTGTGTTAACAGTTTTTTAACCTTGCAATGGGTAGCCTCGCTACTCTTTCAAAAATGCTGAATTGCCATATTTATCTCAGAGAGAAGTGGAAAAGTAGCTTTAATAGAGACGACATGAACAATCGATTGGTAAAAATAAATACGATTTTCCTTTTAAAACAGAATAGTTGCGTTGATTGAAGAAAAACCGGAAATCTGGCAACGTTGCTAGCCCTAATTTTTTATTCAGAATTTAGCTACCTTTTTGTAGCTACGAAATTTTATTTTTTGGAAGTTTTCTATTTTTTCTTAAAATGCTGCTTTGCCAAATCTAGATTCAAATTATTGCAATTTTGAACTGTTACTAAACCGGCAAACGACTGCGCTTAAATTAAATAGTGTATTCTATTAAAATATAACGGTCAGGTACGAGTTGCAGAAAATCGGGAAATCTGGCAACGTTGTGATATTGATACTATTTTTGAAATTAGCATATTTAACTACGCCTTTGTCCTGAAAATGCTGATTTGCCAGATCTCAGAGAGTAGCGAAAAAATAGCCGACCTTTTGGGGTTTTAATAAAGAGGATATTAACAATAGATTGCTATACATAATTATAGATAAGGTGTTTCTTTTGAACGGTGATTGAAGAAAAATCGGAAAATGTGGCAACGTTGCTGACAATAATTCTTTATCTAGCATCCTACCTCTTCGTACCCGTACCTACCAAAATTTGTTATATAAGATTTTTTGGAAAGTTTCTAGCAGCAAACAAGTATTACAGTAAAATTTAATAGGATGTTCTATTAAAATATGCATGTTGTACGTAAGCAGACAAATCTGGAAATCTGGCAACGTTATTGATATCGATACTATTTTCGAATTCAACGTCTTTATATCAAATTTTGCTAAAATTTAAATTTGGAAATGATTGAACAATCTCGACACTCTTTCCTGAAAATGCTCACTTGCCAAATCTCAAAGAGTGGTGGAAAAAATAACTGGCATTCTGGTGTATTTATAGACGACATAGACAATCGAGAATAGTTACGAATGTTACGACGATTGAAGGAACACGAAAAAATGTGGCAACGTTGCTGACACTCATTTTTTATTCGACATATTAAACCACCTCTTTGTACCTACAACATTTTCGGGAAGATTCGTCCCAAATTGCTGGTTTGCCAGATCCTGGATGGTCGATGCAAACAACTGAAATTAGGGTATTCTAATGAAATACATATGTTTAGTACGTGTTTGCAGAAAAATCGCAAAATTTGGCAGTGTTGTTGATACTGATACTATTTTCGAATTCAACGTCTTTAACCCAAATTCTGCTAATATAGCATTTTAGTTGTGGAAACGATGAACAATCTCGACACTCTTCCTGAAAATGCTGACTTGCCAGATCTCAGAGAGTAGTGAAAAAAAAAACATTTTGGGGTTTTAATAAAGACGTTATCGACATCGATTATTCCTTTTAAAACAGAATAATTACGGTGATTGAAGAAAAACAGGAACATGTGGCAACGTTGCTGACACTATTTTTTAATTCAGCTTTTTTAACTACCTCTTTGTTACCTACCAAATTTTATTATATCAGATTTGTTGGGAAGTATCGTAACTTTTTCTTAAAATGCTGGCTTGCCAGATTTCGGATAGTTGATACAAATAATTGAAATTATTTTACCAAAGTGGCCACTAGCAAACGACTGCAGTAAAATTGAATGGCCTGTTCCTTCATGCCGGAAAATCGGGAAATCTGGCAACGTTGCTGACACTATCTTTGAATTTAGCATTATTTCTGAAAATGCTGGTTTGCCAGACAGAAAGCAGTATAAATAAGTGACTGACGCTTTAATTTTTTATGGCTGGTTAAATGATGAAAAATAGGAAAATCAGGCAACATTGCAATTTTGGGTTTTAATATATATTATGTCTATCCTATATATATCGAATTTTATGGTAATTTTTTTTTTTGAAATTTGCATCTAAAACCGACATGTGACATTTGCAGAATCTAAAAATATGGCAATGTTGCAGATGCGATTTTTAATTTCGATATATCCGCGTTGCACTAAATTTGACAACTTTTTTAGAAAACGAAATAATTTTTGGGAAAATGGTGGATCATAGAAACTAGTGGACATAAATAATTAAAGAGGCCTTGATTTAAAATATACGTGTTGTTATGAGTTTTGGCAGAAAAGTATGTAATTCTGGCAACGTCGCTATTATACTGAAGCCTGCATGTTTATTTACCAGTCTTCTAAGGAGGGATCTGTGCAGAATAGAAAAGTAACGGTTTGCAGGCAATTTTGGAAATATGGCAACTTTGTTGATACTAGTTTTGAACGCAGCTTGTTTAACTACCTCTTTGCATCAAATTTTGCCGCAACAGCTTTTTGGATATGACTCGAAAATGCTGGTTTGCCAAATTTCAATAAATAATTGGCATATTCGGGTTTAGTGGACATCGGCAATCCACTGCAGTAAATATTAAAGGGAACACAGAAAAATTGGGAAATCTGGCAAAGTGGCTATACTAGTTTTAACTTCGACTGTTTTAACATTTGCATGGAATTTTGTAGAAACATTTTAAATTTTTGAATCAGTGAGCAATTCCTGTACCTTTTCCCGAAAAGGTTGCCAGATCTTAGCAAGAACATTTTGGAGATTGGCTTAAGTAGCCACAATTTAAAATGGAAATATTACGGTCTTTGCAGAATAATCTGAATTTCTGGCAACATCGCTATTATAATTCTATTTTTTTAAATTCGTATGTCCATTTACCACCCTTTTAAGCGCTCGATTTCACTAGAAATTAATGAGTTATTTGTTAGAGTAAAAAAGGAACGGTCCACAAACAATTGTGAAAATGTGGCAACAGCTTTTTTGTTTTGGAAACGATTTGGCAGTTCCGCGACTCCCCGAAAATGCTGGCTTGCCAAATCTAAGATGGATATCAGCAATCGACCGCAGTAAATGTTGCAGTATACCCAAAAAAATCGAAAAATCTGGCAATTATGCTGATAACGTTATTGAATTCAGATGTTAAACTTCTGTGCTAAACTTCGTGATACATTTTTTTTCGTTTTGAAACAAATGCGAGGTTTCGCAGTATTTTCCCGATAATGCTGCTTTGCCAGATCTGAAAGAGTAGTGAAAATAAATAACTCCCATTTTGAGGTTTTACTAAACCAGATATCAGTCACAGATAAATGAGAAGCTTAATTTGAAATAGAAGAAAGCTATATTAGAAAACTAGAAAAATCTGTAAATATGGCAACGTTGCTTTTTATTAATATATGATAGAGGGTAGGCTAAGGCCCTTTTTTCCAGACGTTCATTTTATAAAATAATTTTTTAAAGGTGTCATAAGTGACAAAGATCCCGAGACCTAAAGTTCAATTTAGCCCCTTCTCATCCAAAGACAAGATCAAAGGCTGCAGACAATTCATAAAAAAGAGTCAACATAATATCTGATTTTATTTCATCTTTTGTTTATCTCTTCTAATTTTTATATCTTGGTTGTTAATAACTGTTCTTTCAAATATTTCCATTGTAATTTGTTGACATAGTTTATTTGTTTAATATTTTGTCGTGTCCTTTCGGTCTTTCGCTGCATATGTTTTCAAGCTTTAGTCTTGGCTTAGTTCGTTTTGTCAACATCAATTAATAGAAAAAGTTCAATAAAAAAACCAGAACAACAATAACAAATTCAAAAGCTAATTTAGGAATGATACAAGTCAAATAACAGAAACATGACACATTTGGTTTAAACGACATTATAAATGAAAGATAAATCTTATAAAACCAGTAGGCGGTTGACGAGGAAACTTGATAGCTTGGAAATGAGGAGAGAAAAAATACATATTATTCAAATAATAAAAATAAATAAAGAAAACTAAGTCACAACGAAATGAATAATAAATCAAAAATACAAAATCGTAACATTAAAAAATATTCTGTCCGCCACTGCGCCATTGAAATTGCTTATTCGGCTTTAAAATTGTTTTTAAATATGCGAAGGAATTCGTTGATTAGTCACTGACCAAAATTTGTTTCCCGCTAATTTCAATATTTTTTTTAATGGTAATCGTAGTTAAGTTGAATCGTTTGTGTGTGTTTTCGGACTTTGAGCTTTTTTAGAATGGATTGTCATTGAATAACAATTTACTTCATAAGAATAATTAACAATTATTAATCGAAATATTAAATGTGTCCCTCTCTCTCACATCTGTTTTACGGTACTTAAAGAAAATTAAACATTAATTAAAAATATGTTCTTTATCGAAATCTTGCTCGCATCATTATTATGTGACACTAATTCTATGATTATGCTAAAACAATGTTGTCAGATCCTACACATACTGCGCCAATTTTTAAATAACAACTCGTTGGATTTTGAATGCCAAGAAAAAATCCCACTAAAATACTGCAAAAATTAATTCAACCAGTATCGATATTCATCTTAAATTCTATTTCTTATTGAAATCATTATGTGACTATTAACACGCTCATCATCGATAGTAAGAGCTCTTTCACACGAGGATACTGTATACGAGATATGCGTATCCGAGATACAGATTAAACATACATTCAAATGGACCTATTCACACGGCACGAGCGACGCATACAGTATCGCGATACCGAATTTCTGCATTCCCGCAACTTCAGCCGCCGGACGCTGAATGCGTATGCGGCACACAAAATTACCATTACGATATATGGACGTGTTCAGACATGGATACTTTTGCAACGGAGAATATATCATCGACGCAGGATATTTTTCAGTATAAATTGAGTCGTCATAGGTATTATTTACTACGCGCTATAGTGATAAACCTATGCACGGCACTGCGACTATTTTAGTACTGATTGAAGAAATACGTGAATTCGATGCAGCAGTCCAAGTTTTCAATCGAGATTCTGTATCTGGGATACGCGTATCTCGCATACATGTAAATGAAGGAACTAAGTCAGAACGAAAAACAATATGAACATATAAATCATCAAGAAAATTAAAATAAATTAAAAAAACAAATTCAAATAAGATATAAGTAACTTCAGATGCAACAAAAATGTAAGGTACAAAATCACGAAAGGTGAATAAAGAAACTAAATGATAATGAAATAAAATGGGAACATGCAAGATAGACGAAAGATAGTATAAAATACTCTTTAGGTCATTAAAAAATCAACAAAAAATTTGTAAGTAAGTTTTTTAAAGAAACTGAAACATAACAAAATAAAATAGGAATATGTAAATTAAACAAAAAAAGTCAAGAAAACTACAAAGACTCTCATTTTTGCAATTAAAAGAGTCAAAAGCAAATAAAATAAAAGTAGCTCTCGGTTTTTTTTCCTCTTTTTTCGCCGAAAACTGCGTTTCTCTATTTTTTTTATAAATTTTTTCCTATATTTCGTTTTATAATACTCTTATTAATTTTCCGATTTTTTTTCCTTTTTTATTATTTTTTTTCTTATTTGGTTTTATAATACTTTTAGTTAACTTCCCGAACAATTTTTGTTTTTGCTTTCTTTATTATTTTTTTTTCTTACTTCGTTATTCATCTCCCCCTTCGCCTCGCCGAACGGGGCGGAGAAGCGGGGAGGGTCCAGTTTTCGTCCAGGATCCTCATTTAACTCAGGCTACCTGTCCTGAAAATTTCAACCCCCTTGCTACACTGGATGATTTGTACAGTACTCGTGTCGAAGGCTTTGTGGTAATCAATGGGAGCCAAATGTAATACGGTTTTTTCTATATAAATCGAATGGCATTTGCAATGGCGCCGTTGCCAAATAGCAAACTATTTGCCAGTTACACTAATCTTATGTTTACGGTAAAACAATGTTGCCAGGTCCTACAGCGACTGCGCCAATTTTTAAATAAACTCGTTGGGCTTTAAATGTTTAGAATAAAAGTTTTCTAGTTACACAGCTGAGTTATAATAGAAAAAATGGCACTGTTAAATTACGAAAATTAATTCAATATTGTTATCGATATTAGCCTTGTCTACAACCTGTTGTAAACTGGTAATTTTGCTATTAAGGCGTTGATAATTTTAGGTAAAATATTTTAAAAATTCTTATCGCTAAAAAATGTCAAAATTATTCGATCACGGTCGATTTTCTCGGCTTCAAATCGTTTTAAATGAGCTTTCAGGCAAATAAATCTTTCCATCTTAATCAATGGCTAAAAAATGCGTCGGTTAAAAAAATTGAAAATTTTTGGAAATTCCTGATAAGTTTCGAAAACTTAGTGATTTCGAAAATTGATTAAAAAATTGAAATAATAATTAATTGCTTCTGAATCTTCAATTTTTTGAATTGCTGCAATAATTATCAACGCTTGAAGAAAATCGAAAAATCTACTTCACACTATCTCAAAAAATACTAAACGATCTCCAAAACTCTTGAAATTTACCAAAAATACAGAAAATTTTATGTAAATTTCGAAAATGTATACAAACATTTGAAATGATTACGCATTTTTTCGGAATCGTCAAATTTTTTACTTAGGGCATTTTTCAGCGATTGAGGAAAATAGAAAACTCTACATCACTCTATTTTAAAAAAACATGAAATGATTTCCAAAATTCCTGAAATCTGTCAAATTGTAAAAAAATTTACGTGGATTTCGAAAATATATACAAAAATTTTAAATAATAAGGAACCTTCAGTTTTCCGAATCAGAGCCCAAAATTGAAAAATGTACTCTCTCTCTTATATTTTGAGTAATTTTAGACATTTCTCAAGTGCTGGAAAAAATGCACCGGTTCAGAAAATCTCTTACGTATGTTCTAACTAAATCATATTTTTATGTATTTCAAAACCTTCGATTTTCGAGATCAATAAATATTTTGACAATTTTGTCATTAACACAGCTCTTCATTCATGAAGATTCAAAAATAACCGATTTTCTACGATGATCGATCCGACAGCGACTGCGCCATTTTTAAAACTTTTTTGTTTTAAGGTAAAATATTTTAAAAATTCATTTCCTTGTCCGCCACTGGCCAAAGGCTTAAAGCCTGATTAAAAGGGTGGATTTTTTTCCAATTTCGCTTTTTGGCAAAATTAAAATTGGTTACCGTTAGTAGCGAGTGCAGGAATGATAGTTAAACTAACGTTAGTTACTCCTACATCAGCTGCGCCAACTTTTAAATTACAAGCTTAACTAACCCAAACTAACCTAAACTGAAAAAAATCATTCTCATCTATTATACGTGGCAATATCGCTACATACCGCATCACTCACTATTAAACTATTAAAAAATAAATAAAATATATGAATTTCAAATTCAAATTAATGTTGATCCCAAGAGTCCTTCGAATACAAAGCGCGTTGAATTAAAAATTAGGATATCAAACGCACGAAACTACTACCGGAACTGTCCGCGACGTATCCCGAATTCCCTAAACAAACAACCGGGGGGACATGCAGATGGACCTAATAAATCTAAATTCTAATTCTGAAATCAAATATCGCCCGATTAATTTTAATCATCAAAAAGTATGATTCAGGCGAGCGTATGAAAAAGAAAACGCAGTTTGCATTCGACAGGGCCGGATTCTAATTTTGTTTCCATGAATACGATTTACTCTCCTGTTTATGTAATAGTCTTATTATTATTATGCTTAGTTAGAATATTGAATCTTCGTTCGTATTAGAAGGCGTAGAATTATTATTATTTATTTACTTCCACCAATGGCGTGCGTAGGGACACCAACACTCGCCTTATTTTTTAAATTTTAGCTTAATTTTCGGATGAAGCCATTTAGGACATAACCTAACTGTAGTAATATATAAGGTTCTCGACATATTTATGTCAAAAATTCGGTATTAAAAAAAACCCTGTATAACTGGTATGAATTTAAACCCTTAATAAGTACTTAAGCCCAAATCACATTCCGCACCAGGGTGAAGTTCGAAATACGGTCCTGGGCTAAAAAATAAATCTAAATCCGGGTATGCAAATGAGGAGCAGTGCCATTTAGAAAAGGGTAAAATCGAGAATATAAAATTTCAACCCCTCATTTAAGAATATCATAAATCACAAGTCCGTACAATGCAGACTGGTTTTTCTTTTCAATTTGGTCCTCGTTTAGAAATTTGCATATTGTACTCCGGTTTAAGGTTTTTTTTTTAGGTTCTGAACTTGTATATTATGTATAAAATATTGCATGGAAGATACTGAGAAAGTATCAGTTCCATACGGGTTCGTCATATTCTAGATATATCAGAAATTTTAATATATTGTGCAAATTTGAAATCTAAGTCTTCATAACCATTTTATCAATTTTTTAACTCCCTAAAAATACCCCGCCAGTGGACCGGTTTTACTAATTTACGAATTAAATATATACTTAATATACTCCACCACTGTTCACACTTAACTCATCTTGATCGATATATTGATGCCAAAAATTATTATTAACTTTTTTTAATCCTAACCCCCAATTCGCCGCCACGGGTTTGTCACTTTAATTCGATGAAGTTTATTTTAATATTTCAGCTCCCTTAAAATAGCCCACCACTGGTTCAGTTTCACTTATTTACCATTTTATCTGTTTTTTGATGTAAAGATTTCTTGTTCCAAATTTGAAACATAAAATTTAAAACATAAAATGCGTTTCATGATTTTTTAAAAATATTTTTACCCGAAAAATTCGACGCCACTGGTACAAACTGGATCTGTATTTTAAAGCGACAATTTAGTTCTCAAATTCAAAATCGATAATTTTATCAGATGCTTTACTTTTTTTAATCCTAACCCCCAAACTACGCCGTCACTGGCTCGCCACTTTAATTCGATGACGTTTATAGAAACAATGAGTTTTTGACGTTTTAGGGCCCAAAGGACCCGAAAATATATTTTAAACATCAAAATAGGGGTTTTTGGGCATATTTCAACTCCCTTAAAATAGCCCGCCACTGGTTCAGTTTCACTCATTTACCACTTCCATCTGTTTTTTGATGCAAAGGATTCTTGTTCCAAATTTGAAACATCAAATTTAAACCATAAAATGCAATTCATGATTTTTTAAAAATATTTTTACCCGAAAAATGCGACGCCACTGATACAAACTGGATCTGTATTTTAAGGCGACAAATTTGATCTCAAATTTAAAAGCGATAATTTTATCAGATGCTTTACTTTTTTTTAATCCTAACCCCCAAATTACGCTGTCACTGGTTCATCACTTTAATTCGACGAAGTTTGCAGAAACAATCAGTTTTCGACGATATAAGGCCCAAAAAACCGAAAAATATAACTTTAGGATCAAAACACGGATTTTTTAATGTTGCAACTCCCTTAAAACAACCCGCCACTGGTTCAGTTTTATTCATTTACTACTTCCATCTGTTTTTTGATGCAAAGAATTCTTGTTCCAAATTTGAAACATTAAATTTAGAACATATTATAATGCGTTTCATGAAATTTTAAAAACATTTTTACCAGAAAAAGAGTACGCCATTGGTACAATCTGGATCTCTATTGTAGAATGAAAAATTTTGACCTCAAATTAAAAATAAATAATTTTGTTATGTTTTAATTTTTTTTATCCTGACTCCCAAATATACGCCGCCACTGGTTTATCACTTTAATTCGACGAAACTTGTAGAAAAAATCAGTTTTCGACGATTTTTAGCATCAAAATACGAATTTTTCAAAATTTCAGCTCCCTTAAAATAGCCCGCCACTGGTTCAGTTTCACTCATTTACCATTTCCATCTGTTTTTTGATGTTAAGATTTCTTGTTCTAAATTTGAAACATAAAATGCGTTTCATGATTTTTTAAAAATATTTTTACCCGAAAAATGCGACGCCACTGGTACAAACTGAACCTGTATTTTAAAGCGGCAAATTTGACCTCAAGTTCAAAATCGATAATTTTATCAGATGTTTTACTCTTTCTTTAAATCCTAACCCCCAAACTACGCCGTCACTGGTTCGTCGCTTTCATTCGATGAAGTCTGTAGAAACAATCAGTTCTCGACGTTTTAAGACCCAAAGAACAGAAAAATATATTTTTAGCATCAAAATACACATTTTTTTATATTTCAGCTCCCTTAAAATAGCCCGCCACTGGTTCAGTTTCTCTCATTTACCACTTTCGTCTGTTTTTTGAACCATAATGCAAAGGATTCTTGTTCCAAATTTGATGATGTTTCAAATTTGAAACAAGAATTTGAGACATAAAATATGTTTCATGAATTTTAAAAAACATTTCTACCGGGAAAAATACTACGCCACTGGTACAATCTGAATCTGTCTCAAATTAAAAATAAATAATTTTGTCAGATTTTTTTTTAATCCTGACTCCCAAAAATACGCCGCTACTGGTTCGTCGCTTTAATTCGACGAAACTTGTAGAAACAATCAGTTCTCGACGATTTAGAACCCAAAGAACAGAAAACTGTATTTTTAGCATCAAAATATCGATTTTTTAATATTTTAGCTCCCTTAAAATAACCCGCCACTGGTTCAGTTTCACTCATTTACCGCTTCCATCTGTTTTTTGATGCGAAGAATTCTTGTTCCAAATTTGAAACATAAAATTTAAAACATAATATGCGGGTCATGAATTTTTAAAAACATTTTATCGTAAAAACTACTACGCCACTTGTACAAACTGAATCTGTTTCTTTAAGGTGACAAATTTGATCACAAATTCAAAATCGACAACCCAAACTAACCCCCAAACTACGCCGTCACTGGTTCGTCACTTTAATTTGATGGAGTTTGTAGAAACAATCAGTTCTCAAGGGTTTAGGGCCCAAAGAACCGAAAAATGTCTTTTTAGCATTAAAATACGGATTTTCTAATATTTCAGCTCTCTTAAAATAGCCCGCAACTGGTTTAGTTTCAGTTATTTACCACTTCCATCTGTTTTTTGATGCAAAGAATTCTTGTTCCAAATTTGAAACATTAAATTTAAAACATAAAATGGGTTTCATGAATTTAAAAAAAAAAATTGCCGAAAAAAATACTACGCCGCTGGTAAGAACTGAATATGCATTTTAAGCGAAAAATTTGGTCCCAAATTCGAAATCGACAAGTTTATCAGATTTTTACGCGTTTTTTAAAGCCCTAAAAACACTCCGCCACTGCCTCATCACTTTAATTCGATGAAGCTTGAAGAAAAAATTGATTCTCCACGTTTTAGGACTTGAAAACCCCAAAAAAACTTTTTCGCATTAAAATGCAGATGAAATGAGAAAAAACGGACCAGAGGCGGAGTATTTTTACGGGGTAAAATGTTTAAAAATACTCATAAAAAGCATAGGTAGCGTTAAACTTAATAGCTTTAACGATATGAGTTTGAAACAATTTTTTTTCAATATTTCAAAATAGCCCGCCACTGGGTCGGTTTGACTCATTTACCGCTTCCATCTGAATTTTGAGACCAAGAAACCTTATTGTTCCAAATTTGAAATCTATAATTTAAAAAATATGTGTTTTCTGAATTTTTAAATACTACGCCACTGGTAGGAGTCAAAACGAAAAATTTGGTCTCAAATTCGAAAACTATAATTTTAGCGGATGCAGATTTTGATTTTTTTTAATTTATTAACCCCTCAAAAATTGGCCGCCACTGATTCGAAAAAAATTTTACTAACCCAAAAACATGATTTGAGGAACAAAAATCTATGTGCGCTTGCGCAAGCGTGTGCCTATTATGTCATTGTTACAGCGTTGCCAGATTTATATTTCCGTAAACCTATTAGCATTTGATTGTGACGACAAATATGTATGTACAAATCAATTATATTTGTTTTTCTTTGAAGCAGTATAATGAAAAATTAAAAATAAATAAATAAAACACGATTTTACGTTCTTTTCAGCATATTATGTTCTAGGCGAAAAATCGGGACGTTTGGCAACGCCGCTGGTTTATAACCATGACAGCTCTTGAAATATACTTCAATACAAAAATTAAAAACAAATATTCAATTGAAGCTATCCAGTTTTTTAATCATAAAATCAAACCAGGGGCGGGGTGGGGTTTCTTTAGGAGGCTAAAGCTTAAAGGAAAATCATAAAACTCGAATCTGTTAAACTTCTGGATTTTAAATTTGAACCAAAACTTCTTCGCTTCAAAATGCAGATCGGGTTCGCAATCGAGCCAGTGGCAGAGCATATTTGGGGGGTTAACACACCTTTGCTAAAATAACCGGTTTTGAATTAGGGATAAACATTTTTCGCCCTAAAATACAGATGCCGTTCGAAAACAAATAATATCGAAACGTTACTCTTATTTTTGTTTACATTCCAACTCTTAAAAAGTCCGCCACTGATTTAGTTACACTTACTTGTCAATTTTATCTATATTTTGAAACGAAAAATTTGAAATCGAAAAGTACTTACTTACTGCTGTGTGGATGTTTCCTTCTCCTCTGGGCAGGTCAGAAGGTGCAGTGTGTCCTGCACTGCGCCACAGCTACATCCCTCAGCATGCTTCATTTATCCATATTAGCTCGGCATCTCGAGAAGCCAGATCGCAGACGGTTGAGGGTACTCCATTCGCCATATGGGAGGTCAACGCTTTTCGCTAAACTTTTAGATTAAAAATAATTCCTGTCCCATTATGGGGCATATCCTAAAGTTTTGGGCCAGCCGGCATAAAGCGATATTAAGGTTTATTAAAGTGATTAAATCCTAAAATATAGAAATAATAATTAATCAACATAATTTACATAAAATAAAATGCTCATCAAATACAGCCCAATGCAGGTACACGTTCCCAAACGTCCAATAAATCATTAAAGGATCAATACGCTTAAATAAACACCAAGGAAAATTCGCAAACCGATCGGGGTGTTACAATGTCCCGATTTAAATATGAATATGGGTCTTGTTAGCGATACGAGAATTATGCTGGCTATTTCTAAAAAAAAAATTTGCATAATTTTAATACGGTTTTTGGTCGGGTTATATTATAAGCCCTTTCGCGCTTTAACGTTCGTTCAGATCGGATCGCAAAAGCTCTGCCGATTTGCATATAAGTATGTCGACGATATATGGGTTGCACGGTGTCG
>MU189866.1:21150-36759 GCA_016904865.1 Pissodes strobi | reverse complement strand
TATTTTGAGATCTGATGTGCTTCAATCAATTTAAGATGACACATACAAAGTGCTTTCAATCTTAAACTAATTTGCATTGTTGCCAAACTATATTTTTTCTAAAGAACTTTTATTTTTTATCATATTTGGATAGTTTAATTTAATATGATTTTAGTAATTTCTTCTTGTAAAAAACTACAATTTGGCAACGTTGCAAACGCCTATAATAAGTACTTTGAAATCTGAGGCGTTTTTTCGAAGCATTAACTTAAAATGTCATATACAGGATCCTTTTCAATCTTAAAGTATTAATCGTTTGCGATGTTGCCTATTTTTTTCTTCTAAAAACTGGCATTTTTCATAATTTAAAACTTGATTTGCTTCAAATTTAATATGATTGAAACTCATTTTAATTAGATTTTTTTGAAAAAGCCACAAACTGGCAACATTGCAAATGACTACAATAAATATTTTGAGATTTGATGCGATTTTAAATGAGGCATGAAGGTAATAATGGCATGACACGTGTGCTTTTCAATCTTAAACTATTCTTAAAATCATTTGCGGTGTTGCTAAATTATTTTTTTTTTCTTAAAACTTGAACTTTATTTTTTTCGAATGTAATATTGAAAATCATTTTAACTAATTTTTTTTTGAAAGTCACAATTTAGCAACGTTGCAAATAACTATGATAAGTATTTTGAGATCTGATGCGCTTCAATCAATTTAAGATGACACATACAGAGTGCTTTCAGTCTTAAACTAATTTGCAATGTTGCCAAACTATATTTTTTCCAAAGAACTTTTATTTTTCATGACATTTAGATAGTTTAATTTAATGATTTTAGCAATTTATTCCTTTCTTAATTATATTTCGATCAAAGGTCTGGGATATTTTATAAATCTAGGTCTTTAGATCTTTAAAAAACTCTTCTAGGGCTAAATTATGTATCTCAAACATACCATAAAAAGAGAAATAGTATTCTGTCCCTATTGATAAGGGGCCTGTTCTAAATATCCTTTTAAGCTAACCCAAACGAATCCGACAAAAAATCAATACTACTAACACAAAGTTGGTATTGATTCGTTTGAAAAATTAAATAGGTAGTCTGAATTCACATGAAATTGTTGTTTTATAGGGCATATTCGAGAGCAGGGAATCTAAAATTGTTTTAAATAGCTTAATCACTAATTACCTGCAATTATCTCACAAAATCCTGCCCAGATTTCCTTATAATCTCGTGAGCATTATCGCTACTTTTAATTTCTTATGATTATAGCAGAATAATCTTGGCAACCCTGCAATATAACCTCATTGCTTTGAAATTGACATTTCTCCAACAGTGTTGGAGTTTAATTACTAATTATCTACAATTATCTCCAAAATTATGGCTAGATTTATTTGGAATCTAATAAACATCGTCGATATTTTTCAGTTAGAAGTTCTTGGATTATTACAGATACAGCTAAAATAAGAGCGATCTTGGCAACCCTGCAATATGCCTTCTGCCTTGAAATTGACATTTCTCTAACAGTGTTGTCAGCTGTCATTTATATTTCTACTTTACAATTAATTTGAATTTTGTTTCACTATTATCACACTGAAACGTCACCTACGTGCCGAAAATGCTAAAAAGCATGCCCTAATTCGTTAACCCTAGCATAAGAAATTCAAAATAGCGTGTATTATTAGTAGATCTATTATTGGGACAGATCTATCCATGTGGCAACACTGTGGAAAATAGTTTTGTATTTGGTCTGAGAAATTTTACCTCAAAAAAACAACTTTTGCGAGTGAACACATTCTCCAATTATGCTTTGAAATGTTATTATTATGACGTTAAATTATGGAAAACTAATAGGAACCTATTTATTTTGTATGGATAATCTACTTAATGAAAAGACTTTTTAAATTTTGCTCAGAAAATAGGATTAGTACACTTACTTTTTTTGCATTATTCCGCCCAAAATACTTTTCCATTCATATTCAGGCTACAGGCATAGCTTACCGTAACAACCGGCAAGCTGTGCTACAGGGATCGGCCCATTAAACTGCCTTGCCTATATTTTCCACTAGTTTTATTCTACTACAGCACGGCACCTATAACTTTTCACATACTAGACATCAAGGCGTCACTCACTTATTTGTTCACGTATCGGTTTCTAGCCATCAATTCCTTTTTTTCTTATCAAATCAAATTCAAAATAACGCTTTTATAATTGCATTCTTGTCGATAGAAACAGAATACGAGTCATCTTGGCATTTGGCAACCCTGCAATATGGCTTCAAACTTGACGAGCGGCTAAATGTAGCGCAAATGTTAAATTGTTTGAGTTGGTGATAAAAAAATGGTTGTACGAGTTCTAACGCTGTCTCTCTCGCTCTCTCTTCGGTACAGGTGAGTCCAAAGAGAGATAGAAAGCTAAAAAAAGCGTACTCGGAGTATTACAAGCGTCAAATCAATCGCAGCCGTATATCAGACTTGGCCCTGAGGGGAAACTGACATTTCCGACAGTGTTGCCGGTTGTCATTCGTGTTGATACATTATGAACTAATTTTGAAATTTGTTTCCCTACTATCGCACCGAAACGTTATATACTTGCCGAAAATGCTAAAAAACCATGCCCTGATTTGCCAATCCTAGCATACAAAATTTCAAATTAGCATGTATTATTGCTACTGGGGCAGATATCTATGTGGCAACAGTGTCAAAATTAGGTTTGAATTTTTGGTCTGGGAAAGGCAAATTTTAGGTGTAAATGCATGCTTTCTTCTTCCAATTATGCTTTAAAATGTTAGTATTGACTAGTAAACTTACCTGTTCTCTTTTTTTGCAATATTTTGCTCAAAATTGCAACATACCATTCATATTCAAGGTACACAGATAGACACTTTCTTTGCCTACATTTTCCATCCGTTTTATTCAACTACAGCACGGCACTTGCAATTTTTCACATACTACACATCGAAGCACCACTCACTATTTGTTTAATTTACCGGTTTCCAGCCATCAATTCCCTTTTTTCATTATCAAAATCAAAATAAGGCTTATATAATTACAAATTAACACAATAAACCGGTATTACCTCAAACCACTGTCAGCTGTCATTTATATAATATGGACGTGGCTCATGGTCGGACGGACGTGTCACTAATGCAATTTCTCGGTCCGTATTCGTAACAGGTGTTATATAAATATTTATTTTTAGTTGGTTGTTGGTTTTTCAACTAGACGAGTCATAATAGGGATGTTTAGGTGAGAATTAACCAATTTGCCTTTATGTTTAGCTATTATTGCAATTATATGGCTTGCATTAATGAATGTTTTAACGGTTGCTTGGATTTGGTTAATTCTAATGCGCCTGCTTGCTATTTTTAAAATTAGTTTTTTTTATAATTTTCATTGATTTTGGGACGTTTTAACTAGTACTGATAGGGATTTGGGTTTATTTTGAAAATATCCAGCATTTACTTCATCAGATAAATCGAATCTAAACATAGAAGCTTAATAAATAATAAATATTAGTATGAATAGGATCAAATATATCTGAAATCTGCAATTCTATACATTTGGTAAGTACGATGTTGCCTCTTTATTTTTGTCAGAAATGTTAACTGCTTGATACATCTATTTATCTAAAAGGCATAATCATCTAGTTTTCCCTATGAATATTGAATATCTTTAAATAACACTGTCTAACTGAAACTATAGGAAGAAGCTTTTAAGCTTTAATATAAACTATGGGACTAATTCCGCTATTCCAAAATTTATTTGGCCTACTGTAGCCTCCCTTATCCGATAAATCTGCCCAAAAAAATATCACATTAACTAGAAAAATATTGCGAAACTTTCAGGCCCATTTATGTCGAAAATTGTCAACACGTGTAACCGTTTAATCTCGCAAGACGTTTTCGACACCTTTGTAACGTTTTCTTTCAAAAATATTCTATTCACTCGGCAAAGGGGGTGGCAAAAAATCTGTATGGGTGTATCAAATAGGGTTAAAATGGGCAACAATGGAACGATGATTTATAAAAAGTTTTTATTAAAAATACCTATATTCCAGGGAGGATTTAAAGATGTTTAGATAACCGTAGTTCCTCGATTGCCATATTATGGGGGCATTTTTTAAAATTTAAGTGAAAGTTCTGAGCTACAATATTAAAAAAAGTGAAACAGCTGTCACCATCTGTCTCTCATTTAATAGTAATAAGTAAGATGCTAGATATATTTCATTCATTGTAGATTTTTAATATTTATTTTAGATTGGGAACACACGTTTATGCATTGCTAAATATTATGTAAAAGCCCTTTGGTGGATACATTAGTCACAACCACGCCATAAGGTTCAGGTCTATTAAGGTGCGCATGCGCGTCCACGTGTCTCACGTGTAATAGGGATGTGCTTACCGATTTGCATCTGATGGTAACAATCGATATTCATATGGCATCGCAAGAATAATTCATTCAGGTTCATACGAGCAACTTTAAAACTCTTTTGCACGAATGGTGTCATTGAGGAGAGTAGACACGGATATGCTTTCACATATTGCTTTTCTTTAATCCTTATCCGCGAAATTATTCCAAGAAACCAAAAAATTGTCGATAAAATCGATACAATTGGTCTATTTTCTAAGTATCGATTCTATCGACAAACCCCCTATTATTACACTTCTTGGTCTTGATAATTAATTATAATTATAAATGTATTTGTAAATGCCTTTATCGGACTTAATGAAATACTTAATTAAATTCTTATTCCTGCCGTGCAAAATGCAAAGTTCAAAAGCTCGACAGTAAAACTGAAGCAATTATGGACGCAGAGAAAAACTCGAGTATCGGTGAAATGCCTTTTAATTCTTTTATTTCAATTTACCTACATGCTAGATGGGTATGCGCTGTTGCCAAATATTGGTCAATATAATCGAAACTACTCGTTTGACTTGTTGAGATCGTATGAGGATGATTAGTGCTAAAAGCAATTAGCCAATCAATGTTAGCATCGTTTAGAGATTAAGCTATACAGCGGGTAAAAACACAAACTAAAAAGTGAGGTTATTAACAAATATAAAGCAAGCGTTTGACAACAATGACATGCTTGATTCACACGTGACAGCTGACAAATGTCGAAAATTCAAATCGATTTGAAGCCATATTAAACCAAGAGGCAAAGCTCAAAGAAACAACACACAACTTGATTTCTTGACAGCTGTCATTTTCTGCTGTCATCCTTATTTCTATATAATCGCAATTTACGGTAATTAATATCTGACATCGTCGCACAAAGCACATGCGCATAACATTCAATCTTGCCTGATTTTTAACTGTCCTTAATATCGATTTGGCTTGATTTGGCAACGTCGCAGCTTGATTTTGACGTTGATTTTCTTTACATCCGTGCGTTGATATGTCAAAATCAAAGATCAGGCAGCCTAGTCAACCGAAATCGTACGTCTTATATTGACAGTGACAGTTGACGTTAGTGACAATGACAGTATTAAAAGGGTTAGTGACAATTTAAGTAAACAAATGGATGTCGTTTTCTCAGCCAAGTCCAAAGAACCAAAACATCATTTAATTTCTTGACAGCTGTCATTCTGACATATCTAAACCATACATTGCATAAGTATCTACGTGTCGATCTCTTATAATATCAAGAAGGTAGTTTATTCAAATGGAAACGCAGAGACTTATATTGACAATGACAGTTGACGTTAGTGACAGTGACATAACTAAAATAGTGAGTAACAATTTAAATAAAAAACGAAACTAGCTAAGCCATACGTTTTCGTTTGCCAGTATAGGCTACTTGACGTTAAGTACGGCTAAATCCGTATCTACTTCCGAAGTGCAACGTTGCCAAACATGGATCATTTTAGTAGTTTTGAAGGTCTTGTGGTAAGCACTCGGTAACTCAGTGAATAAAGTGCTAGACTTGTAGATGTTCAAGTGCTACGTTCAAATCTTTTTTATTTCATCAATAAACTGCTAATACTTTTCGTATTCATATTTTTATCATAATTACCTCCTTAAAAATCGCGCTTTACAGTAAAATCTGGCACCAACGCACAAAGCGCATGCGCATAACACCCTGTCCTATCTGTTTTTTAAAATTTCATTAATTTTGCCTTAATTTTGACAACGTCGCAGCGTTGACGTCATATTAAAATCAAACATCAAGCAGCCTAGCTAATTAAACGAAATCGTACGCCTTATATTGACAGTGACAGTTGACGTTAGTGACAGTGACAGAATTAAAAGGGTTAATGACAATTTAAGCCGAAATGAATGTCGTTTTCTTATAATTCAAGAGTCGAGTTCAAAGAACCAAAACACAATTTTATGTCTTGACAGCTGCCAGCTGACACATCTAAGTCGAATATTGCGTACGTGTCTTATATTGACAGTGACAGTTGACATTAGTGACATTATCGGTCTTCTGGTAAGCGCTTGGCAGTCCATTAAATATGGTGCTAGACTTGCAGATCGCCAGGTCCTACGTTCAAATATTTTTTATTTAATCAATGAATCGGTAACATTTTTTTGGATTCATATTTTCATCTTAATTATTTCGTTTAAAATGACGCCTTACAGTAAAATCTGACATCATCGCACAAAGCGCATGCGCATAACACCTACCTCTGTTTGATTTTGACAACGTCGCGGCGTTGATATTATATTAAAATCAAATATCAAGCAGCCTAGTCAAACGAAATCGTACGTCTTATATTGACAGTGACAGTTGACATTAGTGACAATGACTGAATTAAAAGGATTAATGACAATTTAGGCCAAAATTCCGTTTTCTTATCATTCAAAATTCAGTCCAAAGAATCAAAACACCATTTCATTTCTTGTCAGCTGTCATTCTGACATATCTAAATAATATATTGCATAAGTACCCACGCGTCCGTCTCTTATAATATCAAGTAGTCTATTCAAATGAAAACGCAGGGCTTATATTGACAATTACAGTTGACGTTAGTGACAGCGACATAACTAAAATAGTAAGTGACAAAGTAAAAAACGAACCTAGCTGAGCCATACGTTTTCGTTTGCCTGTATAGGCTACTTGACGTTTAAATCAGTACCTACTTCCGAAACGCGACGTTGCCAAACATGGATTATTTTAGTAGTTTTGCCGGTCTTGTGGTAAGCGCTCGGTAACACAGTGAATAAAGACTTGCAGATTTTGAAGCGCTACGTTCAAACTTTCTTTAATTAATCAATGAATCAGCCACATTTTTGTATTAATTTTTGCGTCTTAATTACTTCGTTTAAAATTGCGCTTTACGGTGAAATGTGGCACCGCCGCACAAAGCACATGCGCATAACACCCAGTCGTGTCTGATTTTTAATCCATTAATTTTGCCTTAATTTTGACAACGTCGCAGCGTTGATGTCACATTAAAATCGTACGTCTTATATTGACAGTGACAGTTGACATTAGTGACAGTTGCAGAATTAAAAGTGTTAGTGACAATTAAAGCAAAAATGGATATCGTTTTCTTATAATCAAAGATTTGAGTCCAAAGAACCAAACACCATTTAATTTTGTGACAGCTGTCATTCTGACATATCTAACTCGTATATTGCATAAGTACCTGCGTGTCGGTCTCTTATAATATCAAGTCTAATCAAATGCAACGCAGGGCTTATATTGACAATGACAGTTGACGTTAGTGACAGTGACATAACTAAAACAGCTAGGGACAATTTAAATAAAAAATGAACTTAGCTAAGCGATACGGTTTCATTTGTCTATATAGGCTACTTGCCCTTTAGCACGGCTAAATCCGTACCTACTTCCGAAACGCGACCTTGCCAAACATGGATTATTTTAGTAATTTTGCTGGTCTTGTGGTAAGCGCTCGGTAATGCAGTGAATAAAGTGCTACACTTGCAGATGTTCAAATCTATTTTAATTAATGAATGAACCGCTAATATTTTTGTATTCATATTTTTATCTTAATTACCTCCTTTAAAATCGCGCCTTACGGTATAAATCTGGCACCGCCGCACCAAGCAAATGCGCATAACACCCAGTCCTGTCTGATTTTAAAATTCCAAATTTTGACAACGTCGCAACGTAATCAAACATTGACAGTGACAGTTGACGTTAGTGACAGTGATAGAATTAAAAGAGTTAGTGACAATTTAAGCGAAAATGGATGTCGGTTACTTATAATCAAAGAGCCAAGTCCAAAGAACCTAAACACGATTTTTTTTTTGACAGATGTCATACTGACATATCTAAATCAAATATTGCATACGTGCCTACGTGTCGATCTCTTACAATATCAAGTAGTCTATTCAAATGAAAACGCAGGGCTTAAATTGACAATGATAGTTGACGTTAGTGACAGTGACATAACTAAAACAGTTAGTGACAATTTAAATAAAAAACGAAACTAGCTAAGCCATATGTTTTCGTTTGCCTGTATAGGCTACTTGACGTTTAGTACGGCTAAATCCGTACCTACTTCCGAAACGCGACGTTGCCAAACATGGATTATTATACTGTCTAATTTAAGTAGCTTTGCCGGTCTTGTGGTAGGCGCTCGGTAACTCAGTGAATAAAGTGCTAGACTTGCAGATGTTCAAGTGCTACGTTCAGATATTTTTTAATTAATCAATGAACTGCTAATATTTTTTTTAATCATATTTTTATCTTAATTGGCTCCTTTAAAATTGCGCTTCACAGTAAAATCTGGCACCGCCGCACAAGGCACATGCGCATAACACCCAGTCCCATCTGATTTTTAAAGTCCATTAATTTTGCCTTCATTTTGACAACGTCATATTAAAATCAAATATCAAGCAGCCTAGTCAAACGAAATCGTACGTCTTATATTGACAGTGACAGTTGACGTTAGTGACAGTGACATAACTAGAAGGACGAGTGACAGTTTAAATAAACATGGAACCTACTCTCGAATATTATTGTTTCGTTATAGTTCAAGACTCAAGATCATGGAATCAAAACACAATTTTATTTTTTGACAGCTGTCATTCCGACATATCTAAATCAAATATTGCCTAAATACCTACGTATCGGTCTCTTATAATATCAAAAAGTGACAGTTGACGTTAGTGACAGTGCTAGCGCCAATTTACTTAAGCAAAATGGGACCAAGCTACGCCTTACGTCTTGATTTGTCTGTAGAGGCTACTTGACGTCATATTTTTCAAGGAAATATCTATTGGTCCTCGTATCGGTCTCTTATAATATTAAAAAGTGACAGTTGACGTTAGTGACAGTGCTAGTGTCAATTTACCTAAGCAAAATGGGACCAAGCTAAGCCATACGTCTTCATTTGTCTGTAGAGGCTACTTGACGTCATATTTCTCAAGAAAATATCTATTGGTCCTCAGTACAAGGTGGTCAAAAAAAAGTTGTATATACAAACCAACCCATTTTTGTATTAGAATTTTCAATACCACGAATCATTCTAAACATATACATAAAAATACAAATGTTTTGAAAATAATTGAGGAGTTGAAACTTCAAAATATAGGCTTCAATCATCTGGCAACACCGCTTTCAACATTATTCAAATAAGGCGTAAAGAAATTATTTGTTACTGGAAAAAGTCGAAAAAAAAATTCGAGTTAATTTTCGCGGGGGTAAAGTCTTAACTGGCGTTGTAAAAGTCACGGGGCACTAAATCAAGAGTGTTTTATTGGTTTTTGGGCCAAGTTATTCAAACGAGTTTCGTTGCTCGCTGCCACTATAAGCAGGTATCCATTATTATTTTGCTGCTTTCTGTTATTGCTTTTAAATAAAATCATTATTTTCGCGAAATTGTTTTTAGTTGGGTCATTTTCTTTCTAGATGTAATAAAGAAAGAGGAAACGTGATTTATATTTTGCCGGTTTGACTCGGAGCTCGGAGCTTATTCGGTTGCGAGCTGATTTAAATTGAAAATATCGCAAGTAGGTATGGTTTATTATTATTATTATTATTATTATTATTATATTATATCAAGCCTTCCAAGACCAAGGCTGCCCAAAGTCTTGCCCTGTTTTGTGTTCTGCTAGTAAAATATCCGTTAGAATAAATTTTCCTCTTAAGTACTTCTTACCCTTTGGAGCAAATCGATCCGAAAGAGAAAAAAACTATTAATAATCCTAGGGAAGTTTCCCACATGCCGACGCTTTTTCGATTCCCACAAAAATTAAAACATTTTACACTCGATTTCGAAAAGCGCGCATTGAAAATATCGAAAATTAATCCATCTTTTTAACAATCAATCATGTTGTATCATTAGTAATTTCAGTATTGCCTATCGGGTTTCTCGTATTTTCCCTATACACGCACATGTCTGTCTGCAACCCTTGCGATATGGTGTTTTAAATAAAAACCCTTAAAAAATGAACAAACACCCTTGGGGTGCGATCGGGTCTTGGGTATACCTGTACGTAATATGAGTCAGCTGTTGCGTTGCCGAATGCTAGATTTTTGATAATTCATACATAATTCTAAATTTTTGAAGTGAATAAGACTGAGATGGATTTTTAATAATAATTAAAAAAAAATCCAAGGGCTACAGGTCGGGTGATCTTAGTGGCCAGGCCTTCATTGTCGATCCACTTATTCATTCATTGAAACAATCAGGATTGAACTGCTCTTTTTTTGACAGGGGTGCATTAAAGAGAAGAGATACTAGCAGAACATGCCTACAAATCGCATCGATCCGATTGAAAATGCCGAATTGGTGATTTTTTTTTTATTTTCAGTAAAAAAAATCCATTTATTTTCAAGATCTCAATCTCAGCTTCGTAAACCTCGAGACCTGCTATAAAAAAGTTTTTTGACAATTTTCTGTACGAGATGGAGAAATATGACGAGGAAATCGATGTTAAAATTGAAACATGCAGAAAATCCAAAATTTTCAATATTTCGAGTCTATAAAGAAGTTAACAAACCTGGCGAATTTATTGAATGCCAACAACTAGCTCTTCCCTAGGCATTATGGATTTTCAAAAATACTTCCTTGAGCATATTCCAAAAAAAATCCAAGGACGACAGGTCGGGTGATCTTAGTGGCCAGGCCTACAAGTGTGTAAAGTTTCCCTTTTTTATGAGTTGAAATATTGTCAATATTGACAATCCCATGATCAAAAAAGGATACTTTACACATGAGTAGCATACAAAATTTTTTGTACGAAAAATATGAAGAAATTCAAAGGGCCACCCGGCATGAATACCCAAGAGATAAGAGACTAATATCCGAACACGAGGCAATAATCGACTGCGTGCCGATGAAATCAAGAAAAGGGGATAGCCACTCATATCTGGTGACAGCCAAGAAGGAAGCTAATATCGGAGAGATTAAGAGGACTAAGCATGTAGAAAATAGTATGATCAAGTGGGAAACATACTTTAAGACGCTAAGCTACTCACGGCGCTACCGCTGCCAGGAGTTCGGCCATGGTTCAATAATGTGCAGACAGGCACCGAAGTGCGTCAAGTACGTTGGAAATCACCGGCCGAGTGAATTCCTTAGAAGAGAGAGGCGTTACCGAAGAAATAGTACCCCTCAAGTGCGCCAACTGTAAGGAGGAACATGCTGCCAATTTCAGGGGATTCAAGGCACTGAACGCGTACAAAGAAAGGACAACTTCAAGGACAGGACAACACCCGAAAACAATCAGTAAACCGAGCCCCGTAAGAGAAGGCATTCAATACGGCCCTGCTGCCGCTCAAGTTGCCGCTGTCGCCGCCCTCACCCCCAGGAACCCGCAGTACTGTCTCATCACAAAAATCAGAACACTGAAGGCAGCAGCCCAGAATGAGTAGGAAGTCATGCAAGTACTGATGTCCTATGGAGCATCGTAAAGAACTACGGATACTACATATCAACACCAATGGAATAAGGGACAAGATCAACCAGCTCAGAGAACTCGTCGCCAGGACTACGCCAGATACTGAGTGTCAATGAAACCAAGACAAAGGATCATAGGATAAGAGATGATCGACAAGAATCGATCAATCCCGGAACCGTATGGAGGAGGGGCCCTATATATACGTGAAGAGAAGCTTCCAATTCGAAGAGCAGGCATACAGACACGATCAGTATAAAGACAGTGGCGATAGCAACGAACAACTTGAAGATCATCTCAGCGTACAACAAGCTAAATCAAGCCCTCGACGAGAACGAACTAGAAAGACTGCTCAACCATCCCAAGACGCTGCTCATAGGGGACCTAAATGCCAAGCACACCTTGTGGAACAACAGCACAGACAACAGGACTGGATCGACAGGAACCATGCCAACCTCATAATCCCAGACAAGGATTGCGACGCCACGTTGGACATAGGAATAGCAAGGCGCATCTACGCCATAGCGACCACCATGACGGAACTGCAATCTGATCATCTCTATATGATTTCTAAAATACGACTTAATCTTTCTTTATTCAGTTAATTTCGTTTTCTATCACTTTTTCCTCTTTATTACAATGTTTTAAGTTTTAATTTAGTATCTCTTGAATGTTTGTCGTACTTAATATTTTTATTATTCTTGTATTGCTTCTAAAATCGGGTTTTCCTTGTCTGTTTTACTCTATATTCCTCTTATCTTTATTCATATCATTTCCCTCTTTTATCAGTTATTCTTGGATCCTTGTCATGTTTTTAATTATTAAATTCTTAAATGTTATTTTGCTTTCTGTTGCACAATAATCTTTATCTGTGTATTCTTGCCTATCTGTTCAGTGTTTATCTTTTTTATTAATTGGCCCTCTTCTGATTTTAATTTAGTTTCTGTTCGATTCATTGTCTTACTATATATAATTTATTTTAATTTTAACTTTCATATTTTTATTCTACTCTCTACGACTTCTAAAATAATGTTTCATCTATCTCTGTTAAGTTAGTTTCGGTTTTTATATCAGTTTTTTCGTTCTCTTATCGCAATGCCTTCGGTTTTAATTTAGTGCTTCTTGAGTTTCTTTTCGTGATTCCTAAAGTGTTTTAGTTATTAAGTTCTTAATCCTTCTTTTAATTTTTTGTTGCACAATCGTCTTTATATGCGTATTATCGCCTATCTTCCTTCAGCTTTCTGCTTTCTCTGTTTTTATTAATTTGTTTCCTTCTCATTATTGTCTAGCTTTAGGCATATCATTTCTGTTAACTTTAATATTTTTATTCTTCTCTATGATTCCTAAATTATGCTTTCACTTATTATGCTGTTAAATCTGATTTTACTTTGTCTTGGCTATCCACTGTTCGGTTCTTATGTCTTTTACCTTTCATATTTTTAATATTCCCTGTATTGTTTTTTACTGTTTTGTTGTTGTAGCACCTTTGTATCTGTATTGGTAATTATTTATATTCACTTCCTTTTTCTCTTTTATTAATCAATATTTCACTTTTATATCAATATGACTGCTTAGTTGATCTTATTTCGTTTGCCCTGCTAAATTTGTTAAAATTAATTTTATGTTTCTAAAATAAGCTTGCACATAATAGTATCATTATCTGTATGTGTGTTCTTGTCTATGTTCGTTCTTTTGTAAATTTTAATTTTAATTGGGTTTTTCTTGGCCTTTTCTCCTGTTATATTTGTATTTCTGCTTATTTTTATCCACCTCTATATGATTTCTCAAATACGGCTTCATTTATCTTTATTCAGTTAATTTCGTTTTCTATCACTTTTTCCTCATTTATTACAATGTTTTAGGTTTTAATTTAGTATCTCCTAAAGGTTTGTCCTACTTCACATTTTTAGTAGATATTCTCGTATTGTTTCTTAATATTATTTTATGTTTCTGTTGCACAATCATCTTTATCTGTGCATTATTACCTATCTGTTCAGTGATTCTCTTTTTCATTAATTTGTCCTCTTCTGAAGTTAATTTAGCTTCTCTTTGATTTATTGTCTTGCTATATATAATTTCTGATAATTTTCATATTTTTTTCTTCTCTCTACGATTTACAAAATACTGTTTCATCTGTCTATTAAGTAAGTTTCGGTTTATCACAAAGCTTTCGTTTTTAATTTAGTGCTTCTTAAATTTTCGTGTTTTCGTTCTATGTGTGATTCCTAAATTATTTTAGTTATTAAGTTCATAATCCTTCTACTTTTCTGTTGCACAATCATCTTCATCTGTGCATTTATTATTATCTATCTTTCTTTAGTTTTCTCCGTTTTTATTAATTTGTTTTCTTCTGATTTATTGTCTTGCTTTATATAATTTCCGTTAACTTCCATATTTTTATTTTTATATATATATATATATGATTCTTATTCACTTATTATGCTGTTAAATCTGATTTTACTTTGTCTTCGCGATCCTCTGTTCAGTTCTTATGTTTTTTAGCTTTCATATTTTTTATATTTTCTGTATTGTTTTTTATGAGCGTTTAATTTTTTTTTTACTGTTTTGTTGCTGTGGCACGTTTGTCTCTCTATTCCTAGTTATCTATATTCAATTCTTTTCCATATTTTATTAAATTGACTTCTTGTGGTCTTAGTTAGTTTTGAATTGTTTTTCTTATGAAATATCAGTAATGTTCAAAACGATGCATCAGCCAGCCCTCGCAGCCCCTAGGGTCACGTACAACTACAGGAACGCCGAGTGGACAAACTTCAGGAGACAAATCATAGCGGAGTTACGGATAACTCGCGACTTGGACATCCCTGCAAAAATAGAGGAAGCCATAGAAGGCATGGCCAGGATAATAAGCGCCGCAAAGGAAACCAACATCCCCAGGGACCCGGACCTGAAGCAAGGCAAGCCGCCCCTTCATATCCAGGAACAGATTGCGAGAAGGAACCAACTACGCAAGACATATCAAAATACACGTGAGCCGAACGACAGGACTGCTTACCTGGAAGAATGCGAACTTACCCGAGCCATGCTAGATTCATACAACATAGAAATTGTCTTTAGAATCGAAAACTGATGCGACATGAGTGAGAGGGCCTCTCGTTTTCCCGAAAAAATAGATTTTCTGACATAATGACCTGATATCCATTTTTGAACATCTTTCATGGCTCAATTTTGATACTCATCGGCTTAGAATCGTCCTTAAAATCATCTTAAATATAGAAAATTTTATCTTGAATTGGAAAATGATTTTACATAAGTGAGAGACCTTCTCGTTTTTCCGGAAAATTTGATTTTTTGAAATGGGGACAGTACTGATTTTAATATACGTATCATAGTTCAATTTTGAGGCTCATCGGCTTAGAATTGTCTTTTAAAGCATCTTAAATATAGAAAATTTTCTTTAGAATTGGAAAATGATACCACATTAGTGAGAGAGCGTCTCGTTTTCCAAAAAAAATCAATTTTCTGACTTAATGACATGATATCGATTTTATAACATATTTATTGGTTCAATTTTGAGGTTCGACGGCTTAGAACCATCCTTAAATTCATCTTAAATATAGAAAATTGTCTTTAGAATCGGAAACTAATGTCACATGAGTGAGAGATCGTCTCGTTTTCCCGAAAAATTTGATTTTCTGACATAGTGACATGATATCGATTTTTGAACATCTTTAATGGATCAATTTTGAGTGTCATCGGCTTAGAATCATTCTTATAATCATCTTAAATATAGAAAGTTGTCTTAGAAATCGGAAACTGATGCCACATGAGTGAGAGAGCGTCT